>JBCJKE010429565.1:0-15342 GCA_039654525.1 Melibe bucephala | reverse complement strand
CAACTTTCATCAGGCCTGCAAGAGACTGGAATCTTTGGATCGGAAACTTGAGAAAGCACCCGACCTGAAGGATAGATCCCAATATGTATCATATGTGATACTTAACTCGAAGTTCTCCTTAATTCCCAGCGTATCACTGATGATACATAATATACAAAATCTGAATTTTTTTTAGAATTTTTGAAAATTGAAAGTTTCTCGTTCTTAATAAATATATTTAGACTCCACACACAGAATTTTTGAACAATTCCATCATGCCTTGGGTACTAGGGTTAATGACTTTAAAGCCGTCTCCAATCGATTTGCTAATACAAATATAGACAGTGAACGCCAAAAGGTTCGATGGTTAGACATTAGAAAGTATGTGTTGAGCAAGGGTGAGCCCAACATTGTGAAGATGTTCTACAGCCTTGAAGCAACCCCTGTGGAGATGCACCTCAACCAGAAAATAAGAAAAAGATCAGCTGAGTTGACTGCAAATTTCGGTCTAACAAATGCATATCTGAAGCCACTGGAAGTCACTGCTGATAAGTTCAATGACTTACAGGAGTTGTGCAGAGGGATGATTGATAGACGTAGCGATCAATCAGAAAAGCTGGAGAATTATGATGTTTAGTATCACAAATACAACAGGACAAGAATACAATCGTATGTGCACACTGAATACCATAGATCGCTAAGGAACAAAATTTCAAGTCGACTTACGATGGCCTAGCGAACCCATACTGACATCCAATCGACTTGAGATTTTGTTCTGAAACGATTTTTTGACGCAAGATATCTTATGGCATATTTCTAGCAAAAGGAGTGATGACATCAGACCAGCCACAGCAACTAACGATGCAACAACCCGAGCAAGTGTTATCACTCCCCATCACAACAACAGCCTCAAGAAATGGCATCGACACAGCTACAACGATTGAGACCTCAACCACCGCAGTAATTGACTTATCAGAATCAAGCACAATTCAGTCAGAGGATATTCGGATACATGAACAACCAAATGGAAGGAAGAGAAAAAACGTAGAACGCGAGCTGAAATTGTCAACTCAAAACAACTTAAAAGACAGTATATAATGCAGAAGCATGAAGTAAAAACTGGTTGTTCGAACACGTGCCTTAAGAAATGCAATGAGAATTTTAAGGAAGAAGATAGAAATGCCATTAATCGGAAATACTGGAGGAAAGACTATAAACCAGAAGACATGCATAACTCACACAGTCAAGAAGGTGCCAGTTTCAAGCTTCACTGAAAATAAATCTTGAAAGAATGTCCTTCAAATATACTTAACGTAACAAAGCCGGAGAGTAAATTGCAGTATGCAAGACAAAGAACAACGATTCCATCATAGCCAAAATGTTTGCCCGGTTAGACCACACCGGGCAAGACGTGAACGTCAATCTCATGGAGGACAGACGTGGCAAGGCCCCCAAACCCCATGCTTTTTATCACAGCATAATTTGAAATCATATCGAATCTTATAAACCAGCCGTGCCCCATTACTGCCGTGAGCATGTTCCATTCAGAACATACCTGCCATCTGACATTTCTTTAAAATAGATGTTTTCAGACTTCCAGGCCAGGTTTAATGCCACAATATCATACTCCCTATATTACCACGTTTTCAAAACAATGAACATTGCCATGACTGTGCTTGGGAACGAGGAGTGTGAAGAATGCACTTTGATGATTGATCACAAGAAGTAGTTTGCTCCGTTCATGCAACGTACTTATCTCTGACGAAAATATGAAGCTGCAAGGAAAAATTACAAAATGGATGCAGAATCAGATATGTCCAATCTTGACAATCATGCAATATTTTCCGCTGATCTACAAAAAGTTATACTTCTTCCAAGGATGAAACAATACAAATCGGTAATCTTCACCAGCAGACTGGTTGTCTTTAATGAAACATTTACCCAACTTGGAAGACTAAAGAAAAATCTGGCCATGATTTGGCATGAGGGTATTATGGGGAGAAAAGATGAAGGACATTTCATCAGCATTTTATTCTTTTCTGAAAAGGCAAACAGATGCCGATTGCCAGCTCCAACCACGTCTTACCGTTTCTCAACATATATTTTATATAATATTTCGTTGGATTAGCACATTTTTTGTAGTCCATGTTGATGCTTTTTAATTTCCAATATTCCATTTAGAGCATCTATACTTAAGTAACTGTGAAAATCTGAAGTGCGAGTTGTTTTTATATTAATTTTTGAAGCCAGGATTGTGTGTAAGGCAAAGGCCTCATTCTTTCTTCCATGGAGTTTACACCAGGTCTCCTCATTGCCTCATCCTCTTTAGCTTTAGCATGGAAGATCATTCAGAAACTGTTCATGTAACACGTATAAGTGAACTGTGTAGAACATGCAGCAATTGCTCCTTAAGTAAAAAACAAAAACTGCAAAAAACGTAAATACCTCAGATGTGCAGATTATTCAAATGAGATTCTTCTCACTTTTGACATTTGCATTTTGGGGGATACAGAGACATGTCATTCCTCGACAATATGTTATAATTGTGTGGATAGGATCAAACAAATTAAAAAACACAATTACGCTGGTACAATCCGCAAAGCGCAGGAATTAGCTAATCAGAGTCGCCACTTTTGGACTGTATTTGATGTTAACGTGAAGGAACTTGACTGTCCTTCATGCTCTCATTATCTAGGCACCACTTTTGGTTGTATCAAAAAGACACCAGTAGCAGGTAGTGCAGTCACAAGCTCAGAGAAATCAGACACAACAGAAACAATGAACAACATACCTTCTTCGTCGATGACTGTAGATAGTACAGACGTTACCTGTGACCACATACCAACACTACATGCAACTGACAGCATTACCACAGTCGATTCACCTCAACAAAAGAATGTTGGGAAACCAACATATACACTATGTTCAGCAACAAACCTTTGAAATAAACACTACACAAATTGCCTCAGAACGGATGAGTCCCCCTATTGCTACATCGACGCCATCCAAACCTACAAAAATTATGAAAAGATACGAATATATCACCAGCATTCAAACAAGGTTATTTTCACAGTCCCTACAACTGTTACCAACACAGCCACTCACAACAGAAGAGAAAAAGCTCAGAACTCACTTTGTTAGGAGAGAGTTAAACACCTCGAGCTCTATTGTGATAGAATATAAGACAGTAGGACAACCCATTTTACTTGCAAAATTAACAAAGTCTAGAAAAGAAACATCCCTGGCTGCAAAACGCACCATAAGAAAACCCACACATTTACTTTCATCTGTTAAGGCAAATGTAGCAGGCACATGACAAGACAGCACAGCAACACAGCACACATCGGAATTTTTTTAAAAATGTTTTGCCTTCTTGAAGAAAAAATTGTGAGAGGGCAGGCGTAAAAGCCAAAGCACACATGGACAACCGATATGTGATGGCGATGAAGGAAGCTATTGATCTGACAAGAGTCAGCTTCGTCTTCAAAGGCGTTACTTAAAAGAGGCTGGCCTCTCAATGCCTAATGAAGGCGAGCAAAAAAGGTTATGGAAGGTCTAGCAGCTGACAATGTAGTCACAGAGATGGTGATTTTGTGGAAACAGCAGGACACACAAACCGCACAGCATTTGGTAGGGTTGCAAACATTACCAGTTTCATTGTCAATCTCCTTGAAAAACACAAGCAACAAGGCACACTTACATGACACGATGACACAATTCCAAAGAATGAAATTCGGATCAAATTTGGTGGGGACCATGGCAAAAACTTTGAAATTTATCATGCAGATTGCCAATGCGGACAAACCAAATAAAAAAAATAACACATTTCTAGTTGGTATGACAAAAGTCAAAGACAATCATGAGAACTTGAAAACGTGTCTATCTCATTAACTTAATCAACATGAGTATCTTTCAAAACTAGAGTGGAATGGCAAAAAATAGATTTGTTTTTATTTGGGGATTATGATTTTCTTACCAAAATTTATGGCCTTTCTGGTGTGCAGGGTACTTATCCATGTTTGTAGTGTCTGGCGCCAAAGTCCAGCATGGTAAAAAGACAAACAGATAACTCCCAATACGACTTGTAGCCACCAAGAAACAAGACAATCGACGTATAAAAAATATGGTCATGGGCCTAAGAAGAATGGTGCACGATTCCATAATAGTCTACATCAACTCATGCTTGATGTAGACCCTGAAAAAGACTGCTCCTCCATATCTACACATTTTATTGGGGATCATGCTAAAATATCGTCTTCTAGAAGCAGAAGCCCATGCTATAGACCTAAAAGTTCGGTTTGCGGGAAGAAATTACCTGCAAAGGGGTATCTGTATTTTTGAGGGAGCACGGCAACAATTGGCAAAGGGCTGAAAAGCTTCTTGAAAAAATTTTTCAAGACGTGTGTTACTTTGGCTGATACTCAAGAAGACAAAGACAACTTTGGAAAAAAAGTTAGCAGTGGTCGAAGAAGAACTGTCTGATCTAGAATATCAATCCGTCAGCCCTAGGTCAGGACCTGTGTGCTCTGAACTTTAAATAAAAACAATATCCACATAACACCACAATCATATCACATGATATGTCAAGGGCATGTCTACCACTGATTTGAATAATGATGAGGCGAGGAAGATTTTAAACAAGAGATATGGGCAGAAGGAAAGAGTAATCTTTACCCATATTCAGATATTGCTAAATCTTCCAAACCACACTAAAACTTAAATGACTTGTGGCATTTACATGACCAGGAGTTAACAGTGAAAACGACATAATTTACGACGCAACAACTGCTCGAAGGAGAAGGCAGCAGAGGAGGATAAAAAAGTTTATGAGCCGTCCTGCGACTCGCGCCAGCAAATGATCGTCCTGGGTTGTGGACGCACTGCATGTAATCTCTTAGACCCTTTTATCATCTATCCTGAGATAGATCCACTTTGATCCACAACAGCAATTTGAAGGATCTTCATTTGCCTGCTCCCATAATGGCTGCTTTGATGGGGACATTTTTTTCCCTCGTCAGGAGCAGATTGTTTAAAATTTAGTGTAAAAATTTATTAAATACTTATTAAATAGTTTCGGCATGGCAAAATGGTTACCGGTACTATTTTCTCCTGTGCAGAGACAAGACGGCATGTTCAGTGCCGAAACATTGTGTCAAATCGTGACTTATGTCGTGTTCACCGTGAGAACGATATTATTTACGATAATTCCACGGACGAGAAGGCAACAAAGGAGGATAAAAAAGTTTATGAGCCGTCGGGTGACTCGCGCCAGCAAATGATCCACTATCCTAGGCTGTGGACGCACTGCAGGTGACCTCTTAGAACCTTTTATCATCTATCCTGGGCAAAGATTTAACTTTGATCCACAACAGCAATTTCAAGGATCTTCATTTGCCTGCTCCCATAACAACTGGTTTGATGGGGACATTTTTTTTCTTCGTCAGGAGCAGATTGCTTAAAATTTAATGTAAAAATTTATTAAATACTTATTAAATACTTAAATAGCTTCGGCAAGGCAAAATGGTTACTATTTTCTGCCGTGCCGAGACAAGACGGCATGTTCAGTGTCGAAATATTGTGGCCAATGGCGACCTATGTCACCATGAAAATGACATCATTTATGATGCAACAATTGCTAGAAGGAGAAGGCAGCAAAGGAGGATGAAAAAGTTCATGAGCCGTTGGGTGACTCGCACCAGTAAATGACCGGCCTGGACTGTGGACGCACTGCAGGTGATCTCTTAGACCCATTTATCATCAATCATGGGCAAAGATTTAACTTTGATCAACAACAGCAATTTGAAGGATCTTCATTTGCCTGCTTCCATAACAACTGGTTTGATGGGGACATTTTTTTTTCCTCGTCAGGATAAGATTGTTTAAAATGTAATGAAAAAATTAATTAAATACTTATTAAATACTTATTAAATAGTTTCAGCACGGCAAAATGGTTACTATTTTCTGCCATGCCGAGACAAGACGGCATGTTCAGTGCCGAAACATTGTGTCAAATCGTGACATGTCATGTTCACAGTGAAAACGACATTATTTACTATAACAATTCAACGGAAGAGAAGGCAAGAAAGGAGGATAAGAAAGTTTATGAGCCGTCCGGTGACTCGTGCCAGCAAATGACCGTCCTGGGTTGTGGACACACTACAGGTGATTTCTTAGACCCCTTAATCATCTATCATGGGCAAAGATTTAACTTTGATCCATAACAGCAATTTGAAGGCATTTGCCTGCTCCCATAACGACTGGTTTGACGGGGACATTTTTTTTCCTCGTCTAGAGCAGATTGTTTAAAATTTAATGTAAATACTTATTAAATACTTTTTAAATAGTTTCAGCACGGCAAAATGGTTACTATTTTATGCTGTGCCGAGACAAGACGGCATGTTCAGTGCCGAAACATTGTTGCAAATCGTGACTTATGTCATGTTCACCATGAAAACGAGATCATTTACGACGCAACAATTGCAAGAAGGCGAAGGCCCCTACGACCTCAAAATCCTGAACCGCATAATTACTTGAATGTTTCACCATAAAAGAACAGTACTCATTTGTCTTACTTCATATTAGATTTTAATCATCTTTAGATCTCGACAAATGATGAAACATTCTGCAAATAGAACACAAATGACAAATAGTTAACAAACATACAAAACAACAGTAGCTCCTATCTGCTGAAGCAGACATTTGTCCTAGCAAAGGCAGAAATAGAGAAACCCATGGTGCTGTTTGTGGGTGGATAATGTATGTCACATTTCCATGGCTATCCACAATGTGTGCAAAGAGAACAACATCTACTACTACTTGCTGCCTGCCCAGGGCAGCCATTTTATTTAATTAATACTTTACATATTGCTGTAATTCATATGTCATTGTCTAGTCGCAAATAATTGATTGAACCTGCATTTGTCACAAAATATATGCATTTGACTCCTTGTCAGTGTATGGAGCAGTGTTTGAGAGAAACTTATGGATATTTGTTGTTTTATTTTTAGCATACCATTTTAAGCATATCCATTTGATAAAAAGCCTGAACTGAAGACTGAGTGATACAAATGCTGCTGCAAAGCAAGTGCGGTCAACATAAAGCAGACCAAAACATTTCAGATGAAAGAGTGGAACAAGTAATATCACACACCAAAAGTTTCCCTGCACTTGAAAGTCATTACTGCAGTCAAAGAACCATAAAGAAAATCCCTCCTTGGATTTGTACATAAATAGAATGTATGCCATGTTGCATTAAGTTTTGCTACAGTGTCACTGATTTCCAACATGTGAAAGGAGGGGGGGGGGGGGAGGGGTTTACCAGCACATCTTCATATGACATGCTTCAACTTGGATTTTCATGAGCAAAATCGGATCATTGTGACTTATGTGAAGAAATTGCAGCAGCAAAGAGTGAGAACGTAAACAGTAAGGAGCATGACAAAAGTTTATTTTGCTCAAATCCAGCTGTGAAAGTAGAAATTTCTTCTTGTCAATGACGGGACGACGGAAATTGTGTGAGAGAGATTGGGTAGTCAATGGCACTCCAGCCACAAGAGCAGTTCTGCAGTTCTTGCTCCAGATGTCATGAAGAAGACCAAAAACTTTGTGTTGAAGTTGAACAGTTCTTTAATATCCTTCTAGACCACCCATCATGCTACTGTAAAGCAAATTCAACAAGACCTAGAATCCTATTTCAGAGCTTTGGAGACATTTACAAACTTTACGTCACAATAATAATAATATGTCATGACAACAGTCGATCACATTTGTGTCATCAAAACAATGTTGATGACCTTAATTTGGCAATTTCATCCCAGAAAAGACCATTGTGACATTTGTGTAGGACACAGCAGTGCCCTATGGATGAGGAAAAATGGCTAACCCTTTAGCAATTAAAAGATGTCACCCAAGAGGAATAAACTACAGACAAGGAAGCAGCAATAAAATCCCGTTTATTAGGAGACAAGGAACTAGTCTGCTGCATGAACTTGCCAGCCGTTATGCTGACCCCCTTTCTTAAGCCGTCATTTTCATATGTCATGTTTACTTTACTGTATACAACCTCAATACAGAGAACTTGATGAACTATATCTGGCATTAAGGCGAAGGCGGTCTTATGGCAAATGAATGTGCCACATGCATTATCGATGTCCTGGAGAGTAATCCTGGGTAGGAAAAAATATATCCTTTATAGCAAAGGAGGCACATATCAAGACAGAATTGCTACCCTTTCTAAAGGTCTCCTCCACATTTGAGTAAAGAACGACTATATTGAAATTGAACAAAAAATATTGGATAAAGGTAAAACTCAAATGGAGGTCGATAGTTAGTTGTCTGGAAAGGCAAATAAAGAGCATCCCAATCAAACATGTCATCTCAGTATATTGAAATGATTCAATCTGCCAGTTCTAATCCTTGTCCTTATTGTGTCAAATATGCACAACATCACTTTTTCTAAGACATTACACAAGCTTGTCATGTGGATTCTCTTCGCCCAGGTTGGACTCACTTTGTTAGGAGAGAGTTAAACACCTCGAGCTCTATTGTGATAGAATATAGGACAGTAGGACAACCCATTTTACTTGCAAAATTAACAAAGTCTAGAAAAGAAACATCCCTGGCTGCAAAACGCACCATAAGAAAACCCACACATTTACTTTCATCTGTTAAGGCAAATGTAGCAGGCACATGACAAGACAGCACAGCAACACAGCACACATCGGAATTTTTTTAAAAATGTTTTGCCTTCTTGAAGAAAAAATTGTGAGAGGGCAGGCGTAAAAGCCAAAGCACACATGGACAACCGATATGTGATGGCGATGAAGGAAGCTATTGATCTGACAAGAGTCAGCTTCGTCTTCAAAGGCGTTACTTAAAAGAGGCTGGCCTCTCAATGCCTAATGAAGGCGAGCAAAAAAGGTTATGGAAGGTCTAGCAGCTGACAATGTAGTCACAGAGATGGTGATTTTGTGGAAACAGCAGGACACACAAACCGCACAGCATTTGGTAGGGTTGCAAACATTACCAGTTTCATTGTCAATCTCCTTGAAAAACACAAGCAACAAGGCACACTTACATGACACGATGACACAATTCCAAAGAATGAAATTCGGATCAAATTTGGTGGGGACCATGGCAAAAACTTTGAAATTTATCATGCAGATTGCCAATGCGGACAAACCAAATAAAAAAAATAACACATTTCTAGTTGGTATGACAAAAGTCAAAGACAATCATGAGAACTTGAAAACGTGTCTATCTCATTAACTTAATCAACATGAGTATCTTTCAAAACTAGAGTGGAATGGCAAAAAATAGATTTGTTTTTATTTGGGGATTATGATTTTCTTACCAAAATTTATGGCCTTTCTGGTGTGCAGGGTACTTATCCATGTTTGTAGTGTCTGGCGCCAAAGTCCAGCATGGTAAAAAGACAAACAGATAACTCCCAATACGACTTGTAGCCACCAAGAAACAAGACAATCGACGTATAAAAAATATGGTCATGGGCCTAAGAAGAATGGTGCACGATTCCATAATAGTCTACATCAACTCATGCTTGATGTAGACCCTGAAAAAGACTGCTCCTCCATATCTACACATTTTATTGGGGATCATGCTAAAATATCGTCTTCTAGAAGCAGAAGCCCATGCTATAGACCTAAAAGTTCGGTTTGCGGGAAGAAATTACCTGCAAAGGGGTATCTGTATTTTTGAGGGAGCACGGCAACAATTGGCAAAGGGCTGAAAAGCTTCTTGAAAAAATTTTTCAAGACGTGTGTTACTTTGGCTGATACTCAAGAAGACAAAGACAACTTTGGAAAAAAAGTTAGCAGTGGTCGAAGAAGAACTGTCTGATCTAGAATATCAATCCGTCAGCCCTAGGTCAGGACCTGTGTGCTCTGAACTTTAAATAAAAACAATATCCACATAACACCACAATCATATCACATGATATGTCAAGGGCATGTCTACCACTGATTTGAATAATGATGAGGCGAGGAAGATTTTAAACAAGAGATATGGGCAGAAGGAAAGAGTAATCTTTACCCATATTCAGATATTGCTAAATCTTCCAAACCACACTAAAACTTAAATGACTTGTGGCATTTACATGACCAGGAGTTAACAGTGAAAACGACATAATTTACGACGCAACAACTGCTCGAAGGAGAAGGCAGCAGAGGAGGATAAAAAAGTTTATGAGCCGTCCTGCGACTCGCGCCAGCAAATGATCGTCCTGGGTTGTGGACGCACTGCATGTAATCTCTTAGACCCTTTTATCATCTATCCTGAGATAGATCCACTTTGATCCACAACAGCAATTTGAAGGATCTTCATTTGCCTGCTCCCATAATGGCTGCTTTGATGGGGACATTTTTTTCCCTCGTCAGGAGCAGATTGTTTAAAATTTAGTGTAAAAATTTATTAAATACTTATTAAATAGTTTCGGCATGGCAAAATGGTTACCGGTACTATTTTCTCCTGTGCAGAGACAAGACGGCATGTTCAGTGCCGAAACATTGTGTCAAATCGTGACTTATGTCGTGTTCACCGTGAGAACGATATTATTTACGATAATTCCACGGACGAGAAGGCAACAAAGGAGGATAAAAAAGTTTATGAGCCGTCGGGTGACTCGCGCCAGCAAATGATCCACTATCCTAGGCTGTGGACGCACTGCAGGTGACCTCTTAGAACCTTTTATCATCTATCCTGGGCAAAGATTTAACTTTGATCCACAACAGCAATTTCAAGGATCTTCATTTGCCTGCTCCCATAACAACTGGTTTGATGGGGACATTTTTTTTCTTCGTCAGGAGCAGATTGCTTAAAATTTAATGTAAAAATTTATTAAATACTTATTAAATACTTAAATAGCTTCGGCAAGGCAAAATGGTTACTATTTTCTGCCGTGCCGAGACAAGACGGCATGTTCAGTGTCGAAATATTGTGGCCAATGGCGACCTATGTCACCATGAAAATGACATCATTTATGATGCAACAATTGCTAGAAGGAGAAGGCAGCAAAGGAGGATGAAAAAGTTCATGAGCCGTTGGGTGACTCGCACCAGTAAATGACCGGCCTGGACTGTGGACGCACTGCAGGTGATCTCTTAGACCCATTTATCATCAATCATGGGCAAAGATTTAACTTTGATCAACAACAGCAATTTGAAGGATCTTCATTTGCCTGCTTCCATAACAACTGGTTTGATGGGGACATTTTTTTTTCCTCGTCAGGATAAGATTGTTTAAAATGTAATGAAAAAATTAATTAAATACTTATTAAATACTTATTAAATAGTTTCAGCACGGCAAAATGGTTACTATTTTCTGCCATGCCGAGACAAGACGGCATGTTCAGTGCCGAAACATTGTGTCAAATCGTGACATGTCATGTTCACAGTGAAAACGACATTATTTACTATAACAATTCAACGGAAGAGAAGGCAAGAAAGGAGGATAAGAAAGTTTATGAGCCGTCCGGTGACTCGTGCCAGCAAATGACCGTCCTGGGTTGTGGACACACTACAGGTGATTTCTTAGACCCCTTAATCATCTATCATGGGCAAAGATTTAACTTTGATCCATAACAGCAATTTGAAGGCATTTGCCTGCTCCCATAACGACTGGTTTGACGGGGACATTTTTTTTCCTCGTCTAGAGCAGATTGTTTAAAATTTAATGTAAATACTTATTAAATACTTTTTAAATAGTTTCAGCACGGCAAAATGGTTACTATTTTATGCTGTGCCGAGACAAGACGGCATGTTCAGTGCCGAAACATTGTTGCAAATCGTGACTTATGTCATGTTCACCATGAAAACGAGATCATTTACGACGCAACAATTGCAAGAAGGCGAAGGCCCCTACGACCTCAAAATCCTGAACCGCATAATTACTTGAATGTTTCACCATAAAAGAACAGTACTCATTTGTCTTACTTCATATTAGATTTTAATCATCTTTAGATCTCGACAAATGATGAAACATTCTGCAAATAGAACACAAATGACAAATAGTTAACAAACATACAAAACAACAGTAGCTCCTATCTGCTGAAGCAGACATTTGTCCTAGCAAAGGCAGAAATAGAGAAACCCATGGTGCTGTTTGTGGGTGGATAATGTATGTCACATTTCCATGGCTATCCACAATGTGTGCAAAGAGAACAACATCTACTACTACTTGCTGCCTGCCCAGGGCAGCCATTTTATTTAATTAATACTTTACATATTGCTGTAATTCATATGTCATTGTCTAGTCGCAAATAATTGATTGAACCTGCATTTGTCACAAAATATATGCATTTGACTCCTTGTCAGTGTATGGAGCAGTGTTTGAGAGAAACTTATGGATATTTGTTGTTTTATTTTTAGCATACCATTTTAAGCATATCCATTTGATAAAAAGCCTGAACTGAAGACTGAGTGATACAAATGCTGCTGCAAAGCAAGTGCGGTCAACATAAAGCAGACCAAAACATTTCAGATGAAAGAGTGGAACAAGTAATATCACACACCAAAAGTTTCCCTGCACTTGAAAGTCATTACTGCAGTCAAAGAACCATAAAGAAAATCCCTCCTTGGATTTGTACATAAATAGAATGTATGCCATGTTGCATTAAGTTTTGCTACAGTGTCACTGATTTCCAACATGTGAAAGGAGGGGGGGGGGGGGAGGGGTTTACCAGCACATCTTCATATGACATGCTTCAACTTGGATTTTCATGAGCAAAATCGGATCATTGTGACTTATGTGAAGAAATTGCAGCAGCAAAGAGTGAGAACGTAAACAGTAAGGAGCATGACAAAAGTTTATTTTGCTCAAATCCAGCTGTGAAAGTAGAAATTTCTTCTTGTCAATGACGGGACGACGGAAATTGTGTGAGAGAGATTGGGTAGTCAATGGCACTCCAGCCACAAGAGCAGTTCTGCAGTTCTTGCTCCAGATGTCATGAAGAAGACCAAAAACTTTGTGTTGAAGTTGAACAGTTCTTTAATATCCTTCTAGACCACCCATCATGCTACTGTAAAGCAAATTCAACAAGACCTAGAATCCTATTTCAGAGCTTTGGAGACATTTACAAACTTTACGTCACAATAATAATAATATGTCATGACAACAGTCGATCACATTTGTGTCATCAAAACAATGTTGATGACCTTAATTTGGCAATTTCATCCCAGAAAAGACCATTGTGACATTTGTGTAGGACACAGCAGTGCCCTATGGATGAGGAAAAATGGCTAACCCTTTAGCAATTAAAAGATGTCACCCAAGAGGAATAAACTACAGACAAGGAAGCAGCAATAAAATCCCGTTTATTAGGAGACAAGGAACTAGTCTGCTGCATGAACATGCCAGCCGTTATGCTGACCCCCTGTCTTAAGCCGTCATTTTCATACGTCATGTTTACTTTACTGTATCCAACCTCAATACAGAGAACTTGATGAACTATATCTGGCATTAAGGTCAAGGCGGTCTTATGGCAAATGAATGTGCCACATGCATTGTCAATGTCCTGGAGAGTGATCCTGGGTAGGAAAAAATATATCCTCTATAGCAAAGGCTGCACATATCAAGACAGAAATGCTACCCTTTCTAAAAGTCTCCTCCGCATTTGAGTAAAGAACGACTACATTGAAATTGAACAAAAAATATTAGATAAAGGTAAAACTCAAATGGAGGTCGATAGTTGTCTGGAAAGGCAAATAAAGAGCATCCCAATCTAACATGTCATCTCAGTATATTGAAATGATTCAATCCGCCAGTTCTAATCCTCGTCCTCATTGTGTCAAATATGCACAACATCACTTTTTCTAAGACATTACACAGGCTTGTCATGTGGATTCTCTTCGCCCAGGTTGGACGATTGATTGGACACACTACTCTGACAGACTTTGAAATCAGAATATTATACGATTCATTCTACAAAATATTTAAGACAGTGATCATAACCATGAAAATTCTCAGAAGTGAAGAATGTGAAAAATATAAAACAACCAAACACAAAGGCAAGTGTTCTTGTGAAGATGAGTGCACACACTTCTCACACTTCATAAATTGAAAAGGAAAGTTATACAAGTCCGATTCAGCCCAACCAAAGGAGTGGAATGAAGTAAGAACAACTGCGAACTTGTGGAAAGTTACAAATGCTGACCTTGATCGATCAATTCAAACAAGAAATGAATCTGCATCTTTAACCAGACTTTCTGTGAACTGGTTTCGCTATCTGACATGGGGCAATTGCAGCATGGAAAAATGAAGACATAGCATCCAAAATCAATGAATTTCTTGAAGCATAATGTGGGCAGACAATTGATCAGGACTGATAAAAAATTGGACTTTGTTCACCATGATAATCACGCTCTTCAACACAAATTTGTTCTTGACGAAACAGTTTGCACCAAGTTTTTTTTTCAAGCCTGCTGGGAGACTACACCTACACTCAATTTGAAAAACAGATGAAGAAAAAGAGTAAGCTTCACGACTTCCACTACTTTGTACAATACATGATGTAAGCACAATAAATTGGTCTGAAGATGGCCAACATTGACTTCAAAGGATGGCAATCTGGCCACAGCTAACATCGAAGAAAACAGATGGAGACTCATCTATGTCTTTCCAAAATGGTACATGTTTCCATGTGACTTGAAGATGCTTGAATTCCCAAAGAATAACTTTGATGGTGAAACCAAAAGAGTAGGTCAACCCTAGGTTCTAGCAGTGGAACATACGTCGGCAGTGCGCCTGGGTATGCACTCCCGGCGGCCGCCAGGGCTGGTCTTAGGGACTCTCAGCCCTATTTCGGCTGGACTTTTGTTCCTGACCGATAAGGCCTGGCGGCACTGTGTGGGGTTGCATTTTGAACTGGTCCGACTGGCGGGTGTCCATGGCTGGGGGATGACTAAAGCAACTACGCTTAAAGCATCAATGACAAGCTTAGATACGAAGTAGGTCAATCCAAGAGGGAGATGTTACTCCAAAAATTACTTCATTTAATGCCATTAATGAATGGAAGTCTCCTGGAACAATCTTCCAGCAAGCAGAAAAAAAGGACAAAGACATATCAACGAACTGGGACTAATGTCCTGGTTTTTAGGGGGTACAAGAGGTTAAAACTATCCGAGAAAGACAACATTCATAAAACTTTTTGTCACACCAATGTTGGACATTACAATATTCACAAAAACCTTTTGTCAGCCCAATGTTGGACATTACAATATTCACAAAACCTTTTGTCAACCCAATGTTGGACATTACAATATTCACATAACCCTTTGTCAGCCCAATGTTGGACATTACAATATTCACATAACCCTTTGTCAGCCCAATGTTGGACATTACAATATTCAC
>JBCJKE010428454.1:0-15347 GCA_039654525.1 Melibe bucephala | reverse complement strand
GGTGGTTTTACATTATCCATACACTTTTCTTCACCCCTGCTTAAACACAGCTCGTCACAATGACCCACACTATATTTTTATTTATGGCGTAGACGCTCGTATTGCGCATTATTATTTAATGTTATTAGCAAGCACGTGTATCCTCTCATCTAAACCATACCCTTATGTTACTGCATGAGAGACAAAACATCCACCAAACAACCCCACCCCATTTCTTAAAAAAACAAAAGAAAACAAAACATGCTGATTCTAAGAAGCGGGTCATTGACCTGTGACTGACCCCTTCGTTTGATACCTAGGCTATGTGTAAGTTTCATTCAACCGCCGTTTAGGTGACCTCATGACACTGAATTCCAATGCTTAGCCTGTTCGCGTTGCTCATTGCAGAACTTTATACTTTTTCCGTACACAGGGGAGAATTTTTTCCCACACACCGCCCATTGGTGTCAGATGCTACTCGCACAGTATATTGTAATGGATTGTATGAATGTTGTGGCAGATTTGGTGTGTTACTGATGTGCACAAGTAAGTGGAACGCACCACAGTGTAGGGTGGAGGCCTAGAACAAGAAACAGTAGCTACGCGTAGGGGTCGGTCTAAGTCTAACTTAGAGTCTAAGGTGGAGGTGGAATCGGGGGACAACGCAGCGGACGAGCTTAGATTAGAGTAGAGCTCTTTCTTTCTGGTTGCTGTCATCGTCATTGTCTGCTGGTGCCCAAGGCAGGGAATTTTACGTTACAGTGACATGATCGGTCCGTTCTCAGCTTTCACTCATTTTGGGCGTTCACTTTATCCAATTTCCCCATGAAACCCGTTCATTTTATCCGGTATACTTTTACTTAAACAAATAGCGTTTCAATCGGGACCACAGAGTATCGTTCACTTTAACTGATTGTTCACTTTAAGCGTATTCACTTTAGGCAGACTCCACTGTATAAATACCATACTGTATAGATGATAAATTGTCTCTATAAAGGTCTTCCTTACAATTTTACTCAGGATACTCAAAGTCAAATTCTGTTTTCTTGTCATATTATATATGTTGTAGACCTGTATAAAGGTCTAACCATTGGGTATCTAAACTTTCCGGTGTGTTCCAAAAGAAAAATTGTCTACTGTGTTGCTGTTACTACTGATTTTACCAGGCTCCCTTGTAAGCAAGGGCTGCTTTTTTAACCATAATAATAATACAAATATAAAATATGTAGATAAAATGTTTGCTCTTGTACTTTGTGGTGTGTTCAGGCTTGCTCCATAAAGTGTTCATGGTTCTGCAGTATGCATCATTCTGATTTTCATCTTCATCATTCCCTGTATAGATTATTGAAACAACTTGATTCAAAGTGGACATAGAAGTGGAAAGGTCAAGGTAGATTATGTTGAAGTAACAAAGATTTACTTTTGGGACCTAGAAATGGAAAGGAGTAGGAGAACTCACAACTAAACAAATGTGTACAGTCTTTAACTTTAAGATATAAATCACTGTATATGGTGGTATGCTCACGTTCCAATGCATTACCTATTGACCTTCCTCATCCTATTTGCCACGCTATTGCTTCATAATTTATAGAAGCCTTACTTAAGTGGTTTGATATTCACATGCATGTAAATGTAAGGGCAATGTCGTCACCAATCATTGATTGTGCCTGGTCTTTGCTAGGTGGATCAGTGTAGCCAGGGTCTTTACATCAAGTGTGTTACTGTACATTTATAAGGTTTTAGCACATTTGCCAACATGCAAGCCCCAAATCCCTAAAAATAAGTTAGAAAGAAGAACAGCTCAGTGGTGATGGATCATTGAAAGGCGCTTTTCTAGTTCCTGTAGTGAAAACTTTAAATTATTATAGGTTCAATATTAAAATTACCAGTAATGGGACAAATTTAATTGGAAATAATCAATGACAAATATGTAAAGAACTTCAAAACTTCATTCTTATACTTATAATTGAGAAGAATTTCAATTTGTCAGTGCTTGATATTTTGATTCTATGTATCATACTCATGCTTTTCTTGACATCAGGTTAGGCCGTAACAGGCCTACACTACTGTACTACATGTACATATAGTAAGGTCCGCCACCGATCGGCCCTTAGTTTGGGGATGGGGAGGGGATAGGCTTGCTTTGCACGCGTGCGTTCCACATGTGTCGTTAGAGGTGATCTAGATCTAGATCTGTTCTAGTTCTAGACGGTGGTGATTAGTGATAAACCTAATTTAGATAGGTCTAGGGATATTCCGTCTCCAGTTGTAAATGACAGTAAATGTCATTACAAGGGTTAAATTGTAGTCCTTTGTGTGTTTTCTGAATCTTATGCTCAGTAATCAGTCAACATGAGTTCCAAAAAGCGACAGTCCTATTCACTTTGAATACTATAACACAAATAGTGTGTATGGGAAAATTATACATATACTCTATATAATGTATTATATTTTGTAAATTGTAAACCATCGTGTGCGACTGAAATAAAGAACTACTGATATAAAGAACTATTCGTATTATCCGTGATTGTTCTTTATATCAGTGTTTTACTGTACTTTTAGTTTACCCACTGCAGATTTTTAAATCACTGGTTGATTAAAGTTGATTCCCTTGGAATTAAGCAAACTCCAATTTGCTTTCTTTGATAATGAGATTTGTGTGTTAAAAGGAATGGTGTTGAGAGGGGGGGTGGGGGGGAGGGATAATAGCCACCTACATACAGTTATGGATCTACACTGATTTATAATGATGATATGGAATTTTAATTTCAATTAAAGGTGTTGGTTGTTTTCAAAATTGTTAAATAAAAGGAAAGACAAAACTTGGACCTTAGATTTAGATGATCATAGTGACCCATCAGACAGTTTAGCACCTTTCAATTACCAAGAGAAAAAATCTTTGTATGGGTACACATCATCTTTCACTTTCATCTGGTTTTCCTTGTCCAACATTTTGTTTTTGTTTGGATGACGTACTGCAGATTGTAGCATTCATTGTTTTCATGGCTGCTTCGATATCAGTATCAGCTTAAGGTTAATATATATATGCAGTGCAGTACATAGCCAACTTAACATTTCAATATTCTTTGGCTTTCAATTAATAAAATTCTGGCTTTTATCAACTTTAACTTGCCTCTATTGACATTCAAGATAATCATGCTGTCCATTCAAGAAACAGAAGCATTAAAAAGAGACATAAAAAGTTTTTAGAAATATCAAAGTTGTGTTTGTGCTGGAAACCTGAGGAAAACTGTCACGTTGCTCTTTTTTGTTCTTTGTACATTATTCAGTTTTTCCCCACTTACTGTTTAAAACTGAGCAGTTTGTATCACTGATACTGATAGTATGATTCAGATTGCCTTATCACTCACTCTGGATTCTTATAGTTGTTGGGTTTTTAGGTTGGGTTGTTTTTGTTTTTTGGCTTTTTTTTTTGTTTTTTTTTTTCTGTTTGGGTTTGGGTTGTTTTGTTTTGTTTTTTTAATCAGCAAAGATTTTTTTTAATGTGTTGAGTGATTGAACGTGAGTCAAGCCTCTTTCCTCCTGCCAGTTTTGCTTTCCACCAACTTTTCAACATGATACCAATCGTGATTTGTGGTATGTAATGTATATATATAAAAAGGTTTGGCTGTATTATTTTTCCCTGTTTCATGTAATTCTCACATTTATGAATCATGTTATGATTATGCTATTGGATTCAGTATCAGCATCTTCAGTTTCTACTTAATTTTCTTTCTCTTTCATTTCATTTAAACCCGTGGAAGAATAGTCTTGAATTTATGACTTTCTTTTCTATTATTATATTATTGTCTTTTCAATTTTAAGCTTTATCATGTTGTTGAATCCATTTACTTTCTCAAAAAGTTACATCAAATTTCAGATCTGCCTATAACATTTATAGAATATTTCAAATCTTTTGTTTTACTGACCATTGTGAACCGGAAGTTATCCTTATATTATTATAAGAATTATCTTTAATACAAAATAGAAATTACTCTTGGGTTTGAAGAGTTTAAGTTGGTACATATATGGTACATAAATAAGGGTAGAACTATCACCACTGATTTTTACATTTTTTTTGTTTTGTAAGAGCTGTATTTTTTTCAGTTTGAGAAAAAGCTATAGCTGAGAGGTTAATGAATCAGCCTTTTGCATTAGTTTCTGTTGCCTAATTACCACAAAAGTACCAGCTAATGCTTGTACCATAATAATGGTGTTGGGCACAAATCGGCCACATATGGATTGCCCAATTTTTCTGTCAGCAGCTTAGAAGTGTCAATAGCAGAAACAAAGATTGACATGGCTGGATTATTTGAACTTATTGGGGTATTTCCATTTGATGATCTTGTTTGATAATTTTACACAATAAAGATAAGGTATTTTTAGATATCTCTGTATAGAAACAGACTGGCACCCAACACTGATGTTTTCAATAATGCTTTCTTCAATTTCAACTGAAAGTTTGTTGAGTTTGGGAGTAGGGCGTCGGGTGTGTCTGAAATTAAATTGTAGTTTTTCTTATGCTGGTCACATGCTATCTCTCTTTGACGGAATGGTCATTACTGATCAGCGGTGGCACTCTTCACAAACCATTGATTCCGGTTCTGTGCCATTCTGAGCAACCCAGCCATGCTAGTCCATGATGTCCTTCACATTGTCTGACATTCTTGTTTTTGGTTTTCCACGTCCTCTTTTGCCAGGGGTTGTACCAAAGAGCAGATCTTTTGTTAGGCCGTCTGTTCTGGCCATGTGTCCCAAAATCGTAGTTTCCTGTCATTGGTGTTGTCCAGCAGTCTTAGGCATGGTCCAATCCTCCCCAGAACCCATCCGTTTGTAGGTTTGTCCACCCAGCTTACACAGAGAAGCCATTGGTAGTACCACAATTCAAAAGCAGCAATTTTCCTCTTTTCGACTTTCTTCAAAACCCAATTTTTTGCTCCGTATGTTGCTATTAGGAATACCAATGTTTGCAGGAGTTGTTTCTTTGTGCATTGTGAAATGGATCTGTCTTTCCAGATATTTGTTAGCGCAATCATTGCTGTCTTTGCAATTGCAATAAGTCGTCTTTCTTATTTGTTGTCATCTACTTTGTGAATACTGCACCAAGGTAGTTGAAATCTTTTACATTTTCAACATTTTGATTGTGCACAATCTGGTTTTCATCATTTGGTGCCTGAATTACTTTCATGACCTTTACGGTAGCAAAAAATGCTGCTGTCTGTCTGCTTCTACCCCAAGCTGTTTTCAAAAAAATTTGAAAACCTTGACTTAGTCATTTTGTGCCCACACCATCAATATCGATGTACTAGTTCTAAAATGTTTTTGTACCCAATCATATCATTCAAATTGGTAACCATTTCCCTTTGCAACATAATAGAATGTGCAAAATATATTTTAGAATAATATTAATTATACAAAATTTTATCTAATTTTTATGCTTTTCATCACTTTGGTTGTGTTTAAAAGAGTAGATTACTTATTTAATATTGAATGACATATTTCTAACATAATACCAACATTTGTACAATATTGGTATTTTGATATGCACTTCATGGATTTGAAAAATTAAATAAAGATTATATCATTACAGAATATTAGTTCTTCAACTTCATTTCTGGAATTGTCTATTTAACTTTCACTTTCAACCTTAGTGATGTAAATTACGTCTTATTGATTAAGAGTAAAAAAAAAAAAAAATGAAAAAGAAGAAGCAAATAGCTAGTACAAACGTAGGCATAAAAAAAAAACCCAAACATTTGACATTACATGTTACTCTTAATCAATAAGACGTAGGTAATGTGAGAGGAACATAGGTACCAGGCAGCTGTTAGGGAGGCAGGATATGCAGTGAGGAAGAAGGTGTACATAGAATTTAGACCTTGATCTATAATACAAAATGTTTAAATGCCTGAATATCCAGGCCTGAAAAAAGCTTGGATATATCCGCTACCTCAGCAACCCTCTATAGTCTATAGTGGTGTATCATGTTTAACAGCATCAGAAACAAGAGCTTGCTAATTAGCAATCTATATAGTGAATATATCTTCAGAGAGATCGAAGACATGAAAGGAGTCAGTGTTGGTGATGTGAATATAACGAACCTATGTTACGCCAACGATGCAGTCTTGATGGCTTACACATATACTTACATGCCGGATAACATACAAAAAATTATAGATAAACTAGTGAAAGAAAAGGACTAACGTTGAACGTGAATGTATGGTTTCCTGTAAAGAAAATATGAATCTACCATTCAAATTAACAAGTAAAGGCATAAACATTTTAAAAGTTAAAAGATTCAAATACCTTGGATCAAACATCTCAAATGACACAATGGAGATTAAACAAAGAATAGCGATTGCAAAGCAGACATTCCACAAACTCATGCTTCTTATCAACAATGCAAAACTTAAATGAACACCAAACTATAAATAGCACAGACATACGTCACCCCAACACTTATATACACATGTGAAACATGGACAATAGATGCGGAATTGAGAAAACGCCTAGAATCTTTCGAAATTTATCAATAGACCTGGACCTCATAATGTTATTCACATTTTTTTAACTCAACTCTCAAACACAAATTTTTCTATGTCTTATTTTCTATGTAGATCTAGATCTACTTTCTGCAAGGTTTGTTATTGGGCCTACATTTTCCATTCTCGTTATTTGCATGGGCGTAACGCTGCTAATTTCGTGGTAAACAATTATAATTCAAGATCTTAATCTCCTGTACCAGTATGGATTTAAAATGCAGAATTGTTACCATGAAAAGTGTCGCTTTAAAGCTGTTTGAATACTTCACTCAAGCAACATGGCTCAAAAGACGCTATTACAATATTAATATTACAGACCCAAACCTTTTATGCTCTGGGATTTAGAAAGTGCATTCTAAATCCATGGTTGACTGAATCAAATCCTCCAAATGAACATATGGCAACAGAAACAAGCAAGGAAGAAAAGAGAAAAGTGCCGCAAAAGTCACAACACTAAGAATAGTTGTCTACTACTACTAGATCTAGATTTAATATTGTTAGTGTGGATCCCACAGACCCATTGTATCACACAACGCCCCTGATTAAATTGACTCTTTGTCAATTTTGTGTGCTGTAAAAGTTCCAAAAGTTAGAATTGGGCGGTGGAGCTGATATTTCATATAAGACAAATACGAAAAATCCCTATCCAGGGGTAAAATGAAGCCGAAAAAATTAGTTTCCGTTGATGTTGGATATACCAAATCACCATGCAAACTTTCATTGGGATACAAAAGAAAATTTCGCAGATATTAGCTTCAAATGGTGGGATGTGAATTTTGAAATGGACTATAACACATTTATCTAAACTCATTAGAGTTAGAGTGGAAGAAGGTAATAAAAAAACTAATATTTTGGGTGTGTACAGTACATGTACATAGGATATACACTACTGCCACTAGCCAGTGTTGTGATATCCAACAGTTAAGCTAACAAACTCTCACTTCTTACTTGCTCACCTGTCCAAGGTCCAAAGACTTTGATGAGGCTAGGTCAAATTCAAATTATAAATAATCCTACAGATATACTCAATATCATGGACCTAGACAAATTATTGGACTCGACCCCGGTTTTCTTCTGCATATTTGAAGTTGGATTATATCATACTAGTCATTTGCAAGAAACACTCAAATTACTTTTGTAAAAAGAAGGAAAACAAAACAATACAAAAACAGTAAAGATAAATCCTTTGGACAAAGTCTTCATTTCAATGTCCTCACAAAACAATGGAATTAACCAATACTAAGAGTACATCTCAACCTAAGTTATATTAATATTAATATATGAATATGATAATTTGACTGTTTCTCATTTGAAATCAAGAATAACGAGAGCATGGGAATAACAATATCAAGAATGTTTCCTAGGAACGGGCTCTCTTTATATTTATATCAGTGGTCCACAATATTGCCTGCACAAGAGTAACAACTCAGCAGCATGCTTAGAAAGAACTTTAATTTTAATCTTCTCTGGCCCACATGATTGACCCAACAATGATGAAATCAAGTACACATACCGTACACAATAGACTAGAATGGACAAAAAAATGGACATTAAAATCAAGGACACTTTAAAAACAAATCAAATATTTTAAGCCAAAAACCATTTCAAATTATTTTCTTTTACTTTTTTATTTCTCAACAGTGACCAAAACAACACTCATACAAAACAAAAAAAACTCAACAATACCAATAATCAACCTCTCTTTCCTCCTTCAAAAAATGCACATACCAACAAAAAAAAAAAGCTTCAAACAAGTATTTTTTTCATGTGCTCTTTATGAAGACCCTTCCATTCTTGCTCTGTGCTTTGCTGTTTGTGCAAAGTCTCAAGCCTTTTAACTTCAGCATACTCATCCAACAAAGAGCGTACAGCTTGTTTCAGGTCATAGACTCTTCTGTTTTTCATTGCAGAAATAGCAATGATGCTATCAAACTGAACTAGTTGTGTGGGACGTAGATTTTCACTTACACGATCCAGAGTATCTGTCCAAAAAAATACAACAACTTGCAATTCATCCAAGCAACTCTCAATAATAATAGTAGATCTAATAATAATAATAATAATAATAATAATAAAGATGATGATGAAGATGATGATAATACTTGTAGTAATAACAATAAAATAATAATAATAATAATAATAATAATAATAATAATAATAATAAAACATGTAATAATAATAAAAAAACAAATAATAATAAGTAATAACAATAATTATAATACATGGTCCTATCATGTATGCAAACGGTCATGTTTTTCTATGTTCCTGTGCCTGTCAATTCTTTCACCAAATCAACATATTTCCCATTTGGGATTTATATATCGATCAAACAGTAAATGAAGAGGTGAACAATTTGAAATATAATTTAAGGAAATTAACATTTTCATTGTTTTAATCAATTTTAATTTTATTACTTTCCAGTCCCATGGGGGTCCTCCTATGTACTTGTATTCTCCCGATTATAATTCGTTTGCTTTAACTTTGATGACAAGTTCTTTTTCTTGTTGATGTTTTGTTTGGGTCTATTCATTTGCAATTCTTACTTGATTCAACTCTGAAACTCTGAATTTACGATGATAGATTTCAGGTTTCTTCTCTCGATTTTTTTCTTTCACTAATTTCACTGATGGCTGACACTACTGCTTTACTGCCTTCTGTGATTGCTTGGTTCGATTTTGATATAATTCTTCTGTCTAATTCTTCCTTAATAATGTCTCTGACTTTGCTTTCATTACATTTTCAGCCATATTTTCTTCAAATGTAATCATTCTGTCTTCAAAATACTTTGTTGATTTTCTACATGCTTTTTCAATCTTTATGTCCATTAGGATATATTTTTTTTAACACTTTTTCACGACAGGCAGGGCAGAACCACATGATGTCACTATTTGTGATTTTATCATGTGCCTCATCTGTTTTATCCAAACATTTTAAACAGTACTTGTCTCTGCACCTCAAACATTCCAATGGAAATTTATTACAAGTGTTGCACTTGGTTATTGCCATGCCACCAAGACTCATACTATGTGAATTTTGTTTCGATTGTCTTCCTCTCTTTTTTATTTTCAGGGATCTTTCCTCTTCAGTTGAAATGTTGTTTGATGTGGTCTAAAGTTTCGAAAGCAAACAAAGAATGAGTAGAACTAATAACGGTCCATATAAATGTGTTGAGACTTAACTTAGCGCAGAAACCTGAAATCTATCATCGTAAATTCAGAGTTTCAGAGTTGAATCAAGTAAGAATTGCAAATGAATAGACCCAAACAAAACATCAACAAGAAAAAGAACTTGTCATCAAAGTTAAAGCAAACGAATTATAATCGGGAGAATACAAGTACATAAGAGGACCCCCATGGGACTGGAAAGTAATAAGAATGAAAAAGGAGGCGTAAAACATAAGATACACAAGACAGTGGAATCGTCAATACATGTGTAAGTACGTTAAAATTTAAATCTAATCATACTTACTTCCAAAGTCGAAATTTAACTATCAATGCACCAGGACCATCCAAGACAGTTAAGGTTAAAAAGAAAGAAAGTTTATGTATCTATTATACAAATAGTGATAGTGTCATAAACAAAATGGGAAAACTTTGGGAGATTGTAGAGAGGCATAATCCAGATATTATTGCTATTAAGGTTAAACAATGCCAAATAATGCAAAATGAAGACCTTCACTGGCAGAATTTTCTATACCAGGATATGAAATGTTCCCATGTAAGACATTTGAAACTGCAGGAAGAGGAATACACCTACTGTCTAAATTGGAATTAAATTTAATTAATTAAGTCTAGTAAAAAATTTTTTAATGATTTCAGTTTTCAAGAGACATCCTGGTGTTCCATAAAGAATAGACATGATGAAAGAAGTATAATTGGGGTTGTTTATTGAAGCCCAAACAGTAATGCGACGAAAGATGAAAAGCTGCTTCAATTACTGCTTGAGATTGACAAAAAGAGATATTCAAATGTTTTGATCATGGGTGATTTTAATTTATATAAATGACGTTGTCATGGTTTGGACATTTGCCACAATAGCATACCCAAGACAGTTCTGCAAGGGACCTTGGAAGGTGGCCGAAGATGTGGACGACAGGTGAAGAGCTGGATAGACAACATCAAGGAATGGACCAGTTTGGACAGCCCTAACCTGATAAGAGTCACAGAAAACAGAACTGCCCGGCGTTCTCTGGCATACAAGTCACCTCCATATTTCTCCCACGACCATCCCAATCTCAGTCAGGGGAATGAGATGAACAGATGATGATGAGATGAGATTTTAATTTCCAAATTTTAAATGGGACAGCATGGATGGAATACATGAAGGCACCTTGGAGGCTAGATTTCTTGAAACTCTCCAAGACAAATTTATGTCCCAGATGATGAAGGAACCCACAAGGAACAGAGGTAAACAAAGGGCTAATATTTTGGACTCAGTGTTAACGTACAATGAAGAAGATATGAACTAGAGGCACCTGTGGGAAAGAGTGACCACTCAGCTTTTCTAATCAAGACCTTTTCTAATGCTGAAAGTTCTATAAAGATAAAGAGGTTTCTATATAAGAGAGCTGACATTGAGCAAAAGAGGAAAGAGCTGTGGGAAATAATAATAATAATAATCTTCACAGTCCTACAGACGCTTGCCCTAAACTGTGTGTGCCAATGCCAATTCTTCAGTATTTCTTTATTATGTCCGTCACTCTTTTCCAGGTGTCTCTATCTTGAGCCAGGATCTTCAGTTCCTGGAGGTCTCTTATTGATTTAAGCCCTGACGGTATTGTGAGTTGTTCCTCTGTGTGAGTGACTTGTTTCTTTGACATGCTTCATGTAATGCTTGAGGTCTTGGTTCAACGTTATTGGCAGTGATGTTGGCGTTCCATTGTTGTCTGAACCGGAATTGTATAATCTCTTCTAAAGATGTTTCCAAACAGTCTCCATCTCTGTTCTTTGATTCTTTGACTTAGTGGTGTAACTTTGCAGTGCTCATATTCATATAGGTCTTTGTTGATGATTTTTTCAGGCCAATGTATGCCGATGATGTCACTTAGATGTTTTCTGTGCATTGTGTCTAAACTATCCAGATTTTTAATGGTAAGTCCCCAAGTTCCACAGTCATAAAGTAAAATTGGTGTGACAAGTGCTTCGTAGAGTAAAATTCGTTTTTCATCTCTGATTATTTCTCTTCTGCTACATGTTTTTTAATTTATGGAATGCATTTTGAGCAAGTATTTTTCTTTTCTGGATATCTTCATTTTCATTTATAAGGCTCCCTAACTTTCTGACTTTTTTCCACTCTTCTGTAGTATGTTTTCCTATTTTTGTCATTTCTGTTTTTGTTTCATTGACTTTTAGATTCCATTGCTTTAAAGTGTTAGATATTATTGGGATGTAGCTATGTGCTTATTCTTGTATATTTTCAACATCATCTGCATATATCATTTCCCTTGTTAGTCTTTTGTTTGGCAGGTGTTCGCAGTTCTTTCAATGCTGCTTCTAGATAGGTGGTGAGGAGAAGTGGACTCAGGCTATCGCCCTGTGGTGTTCAAATTTCAAGTGGTTGTATTTATGTTATGGTTGCTTTTTCCTTAATAGAAATGAATTTCAGTGTTGTGTTGACAAGTAAAGTTCTGATCAATTTGAAGTGGAAACTTTCTAAAAATGTTTCCAGCACTGTTAATAACTTTGCTCGAGATATTGTATCAAAAGCCGAGCTCATATCGATGCCCAGTATTGTAAATTCTTCTTTGAACTTTTCTGTTCTTGTCTTTAACCATCTGTGGGCCCTAACGATGTCACTGGTACTTCTGTGCAGTCAGAGACCACTTAGTGAGAGTGACAGATATTCCTCAACTTTTGGTCATTTACTGTTAAGGGTAATTATACTGAGGAGATTCCTTAACTTGAGTTTTCAATAGGTCCTTTATTTTTGTTTGGTTTATTTAGTAGCACAAGTTTTCCGGACCCAATGTCAAGGTGATCTTTAAAAATGAACATATTGTTGAAAATATCTGCTATAATCTTTTGCTGATTGATTGTCAGGCTTTTAAGTTCTTCTGCCTTTATAGTGTCCAGCCCAGGTGCCCTGTTGTTATTGAGTTTTTGTGTAGCCTTGTTTACCTCTTGATGGGTGATGGGCATTTCTAATTCTGGATTTGTTGGATAGAATGGATATATTTCTTTCTCTCCTCCATATTTCGTCTCATAATAATTAATACTCTTTTGTCTTTTTTATTATCTTTTTGTCATCGTTTAAGATTTTGCCGCTTCAGTCCGATATCACCATTTTTTTTCCTGTGGGTTTTGTCTAATGTTTTTTACTGCTATAATTTTCATGCTGTCTGGCGGCCGTTGTATTTCAGTAGCTATTTTGTCTATTTTTGTTATGTAGTTTTTCAGCGATTGTGTTTTTATTTGATACATTTTGTAGTGTACATATTTCCATTTCTTCTTTGCTTCGTCTGATTGACAGCTGTATATATTCATTCTTGTTTGTTTCTGTTGTTAAGACAATCTTTGTATTATAGGGCAGGATTTGTTTTTTGTTGTTTGTTTGTTTTGTTTTTTTAGGTATTTTTAATAGAGTTTCTTCCCATGTTGCTATAATGCTTTTCATGTGATTTTCATGACTGGCTTTTGGTTTCCTCATATTTGTTTCTTCCAGTGACTGCAATTTTGCCTCCAGACTTTGTTGAAACTTCATTTGAGTTTTCACTTCATGAAGGTTCATGAAATCAGTTGTTACTCTTTGTTGTTGCTTACTTTTGTATTTGTTCATTTCCCTCTTTGATCCTGCGGGAAATAGATTTGGATAATGTCCTTCACAGTGAAGATGTAAACTGTAACTGTAAAATCTTTAAGAAAATTCCCTTGAATTCACGTGATAATGTTCCCCAAACATCCAATGCCCATTGCAGAAAACAGAATTTCTGCTGGATAAACCCATACACACAAAAAATGGCAACGGAAAAGAAGGCTGCATATAAAAAATATATAAAGAGTGAGTTACCAGACGCTGTAGAGTACTTTCACAGGTAGGCTGTTCTATGTGTAAACAACTCTAAGGCTGAAGATGTTTTTTCTGATATCAAGGTTGTTTAGTTAGCTCGCGGCACAGCATTGTACATTTTCTACCAAAGTTACATCTGTTCATAGGTGACCACATGCAATTTCCATATTCAAGATGTGGACGCATAAGACTTAATGAGAGTTGAAAGCATAGGCTTATCAAAATAGTCAAAAGACCTTCTAATGAGGCCCAGTTTTGTTACCTTTGTTTACAACCTGTTCAAGGTGCTTTCTGAACTTCAATTTGGGATCAACATGAATTTCTAGATCTTTTTCACAGAAAGCACTCTCTAGTTCTACTCTACTTAGACCATCAGACATATGTAAGTAAATTGTTGATTGTAGTAACCGAAGTGTATAGTTTTAAATTTGTTTGCATTGAAGTGTGACTGCCAGTCATTAGACCACGCTTGTAGAGCATCAAGATCACTTTGTAGTTTGTTAGCTGCATAGAAATAGGAAGAAGCAAGACCCAATCTACAATAGTTATAGACGAGGATGTGGTGCTTCATAGGCTAAATAAACTAAATGTTAATAAGTCTCCAGGATATGATGGATTGCATCTATGCATTTTGATGAAGATAAATGCCACTACCAGCATTCCAGTCACAGTCGGTGGAGAGCCCATTAGAGAGGTGGAATCATACATCTACTTGAGAAGTGTGGTTGACAGGCAAGGAGGCACAGACCAAGACGTCAGAGCCAGGATTGGCAAAGCAAGAGGAGCATTTGTCATGCTGGGGAAAGTCTGGACAGCCAAGAATATAAGCAAGAAGACGAAACTCCGCATCTTCAACTCAAATATAAAGTCTGTGTGGCTTTATGGATGCGAGACCTAGCAAACTACACAAATAATGCTGCGGAAGATCCAGACATTTTTCAACACCTGTCTTAGACACATCTGTGGCATCACATGATTGGAAAAGACCAGGAATGAAGAACTATGGGAGAGAGCAGAACAGGAACCAGTGGCCAAGTAGATTCTATGGAGGAAGTGGGGCTGGATCAGACACACCCTCCGGAAACCTATATCCAGCACGACACACCAAGCCCTGATCTGGAATCCACAGGATAAGAGGAAGAGAGGTTGGCCTCGCAGTAGTTGGAGGCGAGGCACGGAGGCAGAGCTCACACAACTGGACCAGAGCAGCAAGATCAGCCCAGAATCAAGTGTGCTGGCGAAGTGTCAGCCTATGCTCTGCTGAGCTACGGGCCTAAATGAAAAATCAAAATCCATACATTTTAAGCAGTTTGGCCAAAGAACTTAAAAAAACACTTACACACTTGTTTAAGCAGTCATTGGAATAAGGTAGAATCCCAGATGACTGGCAGAAGGCAAATATTACATCACTATTTAAGAAAGGGGACCGCACTCAACCTGCAAACTATCGACCTGTTAGTCTAACATCAATTGTGTGTAAATTCATGGAGCAATTTATCAGAGAAGCTATGCTTGCACCACATAAGTACTAATGATCTAACTTGTAAAGAACAGCATGGATTTTTGAGGAGCAAATCATGCATAACTAATCTTTAGGATACATCATATAACTGGACCTAGATCATTGAAGAAGGTGAATTTGTAGATGTGGCTCATTTGGACTTGAGGAGGGCTTTTAATACTATTCTCCTAAATCATCTGTTATTAAAACTTAAATGCTATGACGTGGACCCTAAACTTGTTGCTTGGGTTGGAGACGTCCGTCCATCCATCTGTCCGTCCTCTCCATCCTTCCCTGCCCCCCTCCCTCCCTCCCTCCCC
>JBCJKE010427343.1:0-15349 GCA_039654525.1 Melibe bucephala | reverse complement strand
GAATGTGTTGAGTCCATTACTATTTTATAAAGCTGAAGAATGGATCTTTCTTTTTAAGAGAAAGATTATGTTTTGAAAAGAATGTATTAGTATTATACCACTTTTTAAAACTTAACTCAAATTTTGTGTTAAAAATGAGCAGGTTCATATATATAATAACCCCATGCATCCCTCTTAAAAGCATGAAATATATTATTACCCTCACTTTAGTTATGCACACTGAAAATTCATTAGTGCTTGAATGGGTTGTTTTTTTTATGGGGAATAATTCTCAGTAGCCACCTAAAACTCAAGCGTAGCTATGTAGCGACCCATATGTTTGATAAACAACTTTTAGAAACACTTTGTATGAGACAAGCATGATTATGATTTGTATTCAATCTCCTTACAAATCAGTGATTGCAAACTTAATATATTCCTTCATCAACACTGCCCATGAAAGAGCTTCTAGAAGATGTTGCAGACGGGGGTGGTGAATATTTCTGAAAACATTTAAGAATACCATAATCTACACAGTATACAATATAAAAGATATAGACCAATCACACCCTTCATGTGTGAAATAAACTCAACACTTACGCTTTCAATGCCATAAGCAATGGTCTCTACTGTCCGGCATTAATAAAATAAATATCATTAAAATAATGATGCGGAATCTTTCATTGAAACACTCCAAAGGACAATCCCAAAGCAATGTTATATACAGCTATTCATGACCTTCAGAACAACCCAAATTCCAGAGACAGATGATACTGAAAATTATGGCAAGACGAGAGAAGAGCAAATGAAAGGGATGGTGGAAAAAAAAAGATAAGCAAAAATGGCTAGGCTTTGAAGTAACAGAATCAAACAGGAGACCTGGGCAGCTTCTATGAAAATAAATATAGTAATTGATTGAATTAAACCCTTAGGACAAGTGCAAATGAGAGGAATAGAGAGCCAAAACCAACCTGAGAAGGACTTAGCTTGGGCAGTGAAGAAATTAAAACAAATTTAAAACATTGGCATTTCAAAAAGCTCCTGAATAATCAATATAAACGATAGAGCTTTGTTATAAGTAATTAAAAGATAACTGAACTTAAAGTGAAAGCATCAACTATAATACTAGCACAGTAGTCACCACCTTATTACTCACCTTCTTATAGCTTATTTCATGTAATGACCAGGGTCTTAATGAAAGTGTTTTTCTGTTATTTAAAATACCCTTCTTATAACCCATCTCTCAACCAGATCCTTGTCTTATAACCCATTTCTTTTCATTGGGCTCGAAATAAACAAAGATGATGAGAGGGAATTTTCACACACAATACAGCCCTTCATAACTTCTGGAACAAGTCAATGTCAATGTCAACACCTATAATTGCACACTTCTCACAAAGGCAATAATGAAAGAATAGACATTCAAACTAATTATTGTCTAACAATAGACTTGAAATCAACTCTGATTGTCTGGTCAACCAAATCACAGCACAGACTCTGGCCTGCCTTAGTGAAAAAAGGAGTAAAGCCACCCTCTTATGCATAGTGTGGGCTGATGATCATTTAGTATCGCTCAAGCATTTCCATACCACTTCATGATTGAAGATTATGTCATAGATAGCACAGTCAGCTGACAAGTGGGAAGGTCAAAGAGAACACTCAATTGACTTGTTACTGTAGACTCTTGATTGGCAGCTTTTGCAGTTAATCATTGTTTGTTTTCACCAGGCAATCCCAATTGTGATCAGTGATTGAACAACATTTACTTTACAAACAATTGCATATACCGACATATTCCCCTCCCCCTCCTCCCTACCCTTGCTTGTGCACCTCATGACTGCTCTGTCTGGTAATCCATTTCTTCTGTCATCCAACAGGTGGTTTATAAGGTGGAGACTACTGTATACACGTGATCAAGTATCAAATAACAAAGTGCTGTTAGTTATGAAGAATCCTTATATGTAAGAGTAAGAGAGTCTTAAAGCTCATCCATTTCCCAGGTACTGTTGTAGCAGGTCTACTGCATGCTTTAGTACAGATTAAAAATCAGAAGTTGAATAAAAGTATAAATTTTAGACAATGAACCTTCAACCAAAGACATATTAAGAATTATGGCTATATCCCTTTCACCTTCCTGTTGCCCATGTTTCATTAATGAAAATTTGCCTCCACATTACAAAACAACAAAGATAACAACAACAAAATATCAAGAAATCTAAGGCTCACAGGTGTGGATGAAGGGCTAGGAGAGTAGATCTGAAAAAGCACAAGTCAATTGATACTGCAATACATGTAATTTTATATGTGAAGTTTAATATTACACACTCACCTATGGCATTGTGAATTTCATTACATTACATATTCAGAATGCCTCTAAGGGACATAAGAGCAACGCTTTTTCATCAATATTCTTTGAATAACATTAAATTTAAGTCCTCGTCTTTATATTCTCAATTTAATGGTAAGCATTTTACATATTAAGGTGTCTTTTTAAATGGCACCGTGTAATCCTGTGTCCTAACGTTTTGGTTGTCACAGTCTTGTTTTTCTTGCCTACTTAGTTATACTGAAAACTGAAAAGATGAAAATGAAAGCTGGAAGACTAGGAGATGGTTATCATAGAATATTCCACTGGAATATCATTTCTTTTTTTAATTCATCAGCAATATGAACATTCTAAGAAATGAAAAGTAAGAAGGAAAAATGTATGTGATTAATTGCAAGAAAATAATTGTGTCTAAGCAAAGAAAGTTATTAAAGAAGAAGTGACTAATGTAGTCATTGTGTAAACTCAAAACAATACACTATAAATAACTCACTTTTAGTTTAAAAAATCAACAAAGCTATCAACAAAATTACTATCTACATTTAATCTACATTCTTAAAGACTAAAGTCCTAATTAGTAGACAAAGTACACTTAAATTGTTGCAAAAAGTGTTAGGTAATGACATGCAATAAAAGAAGAATCTCATTTTATCACTTAGATCTATTTCATTACTCATTGTGGTCACAGTATATCATGGTGTCCAATGCTTAGAGAAACAATTCACTTCAAGCTGTAATTTTGTGCAGATCTTGTCACACGACATTCTATTACAGGAAAAAAACTTCATTAAATAGATGGCAAGAGGAATGAATACCTTAAATCGAACTCCTTCAGAGAGAGAAATGGTGAATGAAGGAATAGCCCCTTCTGGTATAGCTGGCAGGTTAAAGTCTGAGGATGGCACTTGATAATTTTCTATTGTCTCCATCCGTTTCTTGAGCATCTTGTCATACTTTGTTACTGTAGTGCAAAAAAAGAAAAGAAATAGAAGTATAGCAATCCTGAATGAAATTATTATGAAAACAATAAAATAATAATAATAATAATAATAATAATAATAATAATAATAATAATAATAGTAGTAGTAATAATAATAATAAAATAATAATAATAATAATAATGATAATGATAATAATAATAATAATAATAATAATAATAATAATAATAATAATAAAAATAATAGTGATGATGATGATAATAATAATACATGTAGTAGAACTTAAGATCCTTCAATGCAGATAAAAACATACTAAAAATGTATACACCTCATCAATCCAGTTTGATTCTCTTTAGCATTAACCTGTTATGGCAACAACTTAAATGCATTACTCATAGACAATAATAATTAAGAAGGCTCATAATATTACAGGTGCTTATGTTGCTCCATTGTCTTTTAGAGATCTTTTGTAACACATGTATCAACAAGAAAGTAAAATTTATAATATCTGATAATTAACCACTTTGAATATTCTAAATCAGAGAAAGGAAATTAGAACTTAAAAAGCAAACAGTGAGTATTATAAGTATAAGTTATAATAATTCCTTTATACAGTTGTCGGTAAGACTCATAAACAATGGTTGAGTGCTTTATTTCAACAACCAAAATAATCTATGAAAGAAAATGTTCCAAAGTAATGAGCCTGTTTTGCTAAAAGACAATAGAAAAAGGAATTCAGGTGGTTTGGTCAGACAGATGAACTGCAGTCGTGGAACCAGTATTTCATGTAATTGTTTCTGATGTCAATGAAGTTTTGCTTTGATTAAAAGTTATAAAATGATACACTGGAACAAATTAAGTAGCAGGAAAGCAATGAAAGTTGTCTCACCACTGTTATTTGAATATGAATGTTTGTTTCTTATGGTTGGCAACTGCAATTACTTTGTTTCTCTAGGGAGGATATTTGGATAACGCAAAAGCCTATTTCTTATATATGGTTGGCAGTTGCCTTTACTTTTTTTCTCAAGGTAAGATATTTGAATAACACAGAGGCAAACACAGCATGCATTCTTTCATATTTTGCCACTATATCAATTTGCACTCAACATACAGAAGTGTTACATACAATAAAGGAAAAAAGTGGATATGCTTACATAGCTGAAGCATAAAACATTTCTATGATCACTTTTCGGCCATTATTGATGATCATATCCATAAATTCAAAGCATTCATGTTCACCATACAAGCATCCATGTGTTTTTAGACACATTCTGTATGAAAACAGGACACACATGTTTTATGAAAATAAGAGGGTCATACTTGGCCTCTTCTTCGGATCCTCTGGGGTTGTTGTTGTTGCTCGTTTGTAACCAGCCCAATAGAAAAGCAGCTCCTTAAAGACATGAAACTGTGCATCATCAAATAAAGATGCGATGACTTCTTTTCCACTCAGGTAGCGCTGAGCAGCTTTTAGAGTCCTCTGATGCATGTCTGCTGGTATGTCAATCTGTAAGTAAGAAACACACAATAAACTGATCACTTCTTGTTGCTTGATTATAATTTAATTATGATTTTCATATTTTGGTAATGAAGTTTTTACAGAGAAGAATATTTAACACATGACCACCAATATGAATAAAATTGACTGCTGCTTTAATTTTATAAAGTAAATCCTAAAAGAAAGAAACCATTTTAAAAATAGTAAAAGATTAATAAAGAGTAGCCAATGAATCTTCAACTCAAGACAAATAAAACAAGACTTGAAAAAATGTTATTCAAATAGCCTTATAACGATGTTTAAAAGTGCAATATCACCCTTTCTGAGTTGGAATTTTGTTTTTCAAGTATCTTGGGGACACATTAATAAATTTATTTAATCAGCAAAACTTATTTGAACAATAGGAAAATACACAACTTACTTGAAGAGTAGGAGAGTACACAGAGTCAAGGAAGCAGTCTACAATGGACTGTACCTTTCTTTTTAACATTTCTTCATCTGAAAACTGATGGCTGCCATCCTAAATGATAAAATAAAAGTTGTTACACACCCCATCAACAATTAACATGCAAGAAAACACTTGATTTCATCTCAAAGTATGTTGGTAACAATGTTTAAAATCTTGACAATTATTGGTGACTTACTTTGAATTTTTGCACTTCAATATAGAAGAAAAGGTCTTTGTCAATTTGTGGAATGCCATCTTCCTCCCCATGCTTCAGTAAATACTTATAGAAGTACAACATTTGCATAGACGGATGACCCATGGCTGATTGACCTAGAGCTATCAGAAACTCGTTTTTGTCTTCCCTTGTTGCCTGTGCTCTCCCTGTTGTCTAAAGAAGTTAATTCAAAAGAATAAAAATGTTAGTGTAAGAGAGAGTAACAAATATTCTAAATATAGTATGACTAAAATCACAATCGGTTGTACTGTTGATTTGCTGTTGTAGGATTTTGTTTCTTTTGTTTGTTTGTTGTTTTCTTAATCCTTTTTCAAATGTTTTCTTTTTCCTTCTCTCATCATTTTGTGAGTGTACATTTATTTGTTTGCATTGTTTTTGTTTTTATTTTTGTTTGATTTTATATGCTTAAGTTATTTTGTTCCTTTCTTTCTGTGTGTGTATGTTTGTTTGTGTGTGTGTATGTGTGTGTGTGTGTGTGTGTGTGTGTGTGTGTGTGTGTTTTGGGCATCAGCATTTTGTAGAGTTTTTTGGGTTTAGTTTTGTGCCTGAGTATACTAGGAAGAAGTATCTGTCTGATTCAGTGTCTGAGTATACTAGGAAGAAGTATCTGTCTGATTCAGTAATGCCTTTTTATATCTTTCCTCTTAAACAGATGGAGAAAATTGAGTTTTAATAAATAAATCACATGTATTAGGTCTATATATAGAAAATTGAGGTAGAATTCTTTCTTAAGTTTTGTTTCTTTATTAATTTTTTATTCTTAAGTGTCAAAAAGAAGAAAAAAGAGTGATGATCACTTTCTGAAAAATTAATAAATCGCATGAATGATTTTACTTTTGGACTTGTATTGAAGACAACTTTGCAAAGCTTTTCAAATTAGAATTAGTATTTCAGTTTTAAAGGAAAATAACATGGTAATATTTTACAAACCTTTCTTGTTGTTTTTTTTTTTCTTGCCATTAATAGATTTTTATCCTTATTGTTCTGAAATTATACTACTTGTAATTGTGTTTATAAGTCTCCAGAAATTCAAGACTTCATTTACAGATCTGATGAATTTAAAGATTCTTGTTGAATATCTATCAGTGAATTGATGTCCTAACAAGAATATTGTATATGAAGAAAAAACCCAGAAAAAAATACATAAAACTTAAAAAAACCCAACAAAACAACAACAACAAAAAACAACAATTGAACGAACAAAAAAGAAACAAACAAAAATAAATGACAAAACAAAACAAAAAACTGTATATTTCACATGGAAAGGTATGCCTTATAATGTTATTTTTCCACACAGGAAAAAGGGATACTAAAAATGAGAAATAGCAAAAGCAAAAGGATGAATGTTCACACAAAAGTGTAATGTTTAGGAGGAAACATTTTTGTTTACTTGCTTGATGTTTTGTTGTAGCCTAGTTACTTGTTGGTGTGTTAACAAGAATACTCAGCTAACTGAGATTGTCAGCTTTAATGAAGAAGAAGAGAAGAAAAAACTAGTTGCAAACTATTTGCAGTATTTAAAAAGAATATTGTTTTGGAGGCAAAAGAACTGTTTACCATTTATGATATATTAAGAAATAAAATGTCTCCGTTCTTTTCTCTTTTCAAAGTTGTCTCATCTTAGTTAATAGTTCGTTATTTAGTCAGCAGATTAAATTTTTACTTAAAAATAAGAAAAAAACTGCTCTTCTCCAAGTCTGACACAATGAACATTGAAATATTTTTTAATAGATCTAATAAACAACCAGAACTATAAGTGTATGAAGGAGAGAATTTCTAAATCTAAGCCATTTCCCAGCTATAAAGAGTTTGCTCTAGTTCTAAAAGTATAGTGTCAATTGAGAAACAGATAAATACATTGTCACATTCAATTTCTTCAGTTGTCTATCTAAAGCTGAAATAGTCATGGTGAAAATATAAATATAAGATAGAAATGCATTGATGATAAAATGCAGAAAAAAGCAATACAGATGAAATTATTTGATTGCAGTTTCCTCTCATGCACACATTTTTTTTCTTTGTAATTGTTATACATATTGAAGTGAACTAAAAATACAATATCATTAGATGTTTATAACAGCTCATAAAATCAACAAATTATCCATCCCTCTCTGATTCATAGGCTCAAATGAATTTACCCATAATGAATTACTTGTTATTCTATGGTACACAATTTTTAGTTATATGATAAACTTTGAACACAAGCATGATGAAAAATACATAAATTGTATGTGTAACAAGCTTTACATTTGAAAAACAAACTGATTTTTTTTCAGGGTTCAAGGTGGTGTGTTTGAAAAATAAAATACTTGACTAGATTTTGAAAGTTACCAATGTAAAAATCATATAAACTCCTGATAAAATTACATCTACTTAGGCAAAATTATTTTAAAAATAAATCCTGTAAATATGCAGCAGTTTTATTTCAAGACCCTCTTAACCTAAAACAACAAACCATACTTTATTTGGAATCTTTTTCAAACTCATTTTAAAAATGGTGGAATCAGATTCAAATTAGAGGAGCTGATATAAAAGATTATATGCATGTAAAATAAATAATTTAAGTCACACATATAATCAAATGAATATAATTTGACAATACGTAGTGAAAGCCATGCATCAATTGTAAGAAAATAAAATTATAGAACACGTAGAATAACCTGCAGGCAATATTCATGAAAATAAATACTTATATTTTGTTCTTTTAAAACGGCATATTTTCTAGGTAAATGACTGGACTCCACTTTTGTATGAGATAGTCACATACAGTCAGAGTATTACTTTCAACAGCAAATTATCTTTTTGTAAATTACACATTGGATACTTGACAATGTTGCAAGTTTCTAGCATTCATTCAAAATACAAAATAATAAAAGTATTATCTCTGGCACTGAAAAAGTCAAGGAAATGAAATAAAGACCCTGAACAGGCTGAAATTTGAGGAAATAGTTCCACAGATAAACTTTTTAGCTTGATAAATATTAATATCTGTGAATAATCAAGCATATGTTAATAGCATGCCCCGCCATTGTGCACAAATGTTTATGATTGCATTCATCAAAACAGAAAAGAGTAGTAAAAATGAGCATAAAATGTGGGTGAATTATGAGCAAAGAATAAAACAAATTGTCAATCTTTTTTCCTCATTAGATGCCTGCATATTTATTGACAAAATATATGTAGTTTTTCCATTACCCTATGCAAATAATGCGTTTCCCAGAAAGAAATAGGAAAAATAAGCAAGAGTCAAAGAGTGAAAAAGAAAAACCATAAATGAGGTGCATTGCAAATGAAAATAAGAATACATTGTAAATCAGATAGGAATGATAAATAATTGTAGAATTGATAATATGAGAATAATACAGCTTTGTGCTTTGTATAAATATAAATATATATATACATATATGCGGCTCTGCTTTAGCATGATACCTTCTGCTTTGATCGCAGTTTATCTCCCATAGTCGATGACATAGAGCTTTCAAAATCAACTAATAATGGCACATCTCCTAGGTCCAAGCCTGTCACGGAAGCCTGGGACATGATCTATGAGGGGATTGATTTGCTTTTCATTAAAAGATGTGAATCAAACACAGTAAAAATTTGATTCAAGATTTACAATGGAACCTTCATCACAACTTTTCCAAAGGACACTTTCTCTCTTAACTAGCCTGAATAATCAATTTGCCAGAAAACCAGGCCTAAAAGAAAAGGACAATAATTATAAGGGCCACAATTATAAACGTTGATGAATTTTTAATATCAAGTAGACTTTGCCAGGGGCGGGGTGATTTTTTATTGTTGTTTTTTTTTTATTTTGGAGGTTATTGTTTCTTTGTTTTCATTTTTTTGTTTTGTTTCGGTTTGGGTTCTTTGCTGTTGTTTTTTGTTGTTGCTTTGTTAGGTTGTTTTTGTTGTTTTTTTATGGGTGGGGGGGGTGTTTATGGGTTATTTTTAGTTGTTTTCTTCTTGTTGGGGGGAGAGGGGGTTGCTTTTTTGTTGTTGCTTTGTTTTACTTTTGTTTATTTGTTTTCTTGTATTGCTTTTTTGTTTATTCTTTTTTTTTTTTAATCAGAAAAGAGTAAAAAGAAGGGAAGTATGGGCAAAAAGTGAAGGCACCGAAAGGGCAAGACTAAAAATTGAAAAGAAAAAGAAAATTATCCATTGTCCTACCTTTTTTGTATATAGAATTAAAACCATAACAAATTAAAAAGACAAAATACTTAATATTTCTTACTGTTTCATTAGAGGGTTGGAATTTTGTTTTTGGTTTTTTTTTTCTTGTTTTGTTTTGTTTTGTTTGTTTGTTCCTTTTTTGTTGTGTTTTTGTTTTTTTTGTTGATTTTTTTGTTGGGGTTTGTTTGTTTTTTTGTTGGTTTTTTTTTGTGTTTTTTCGTTTTTGGGGATAAAGGTTCCTCTGTAAATTTATAAACCAGTGAGAGGACTAAAGCAAGCAGTAATTTTGTGAAAGGTGAACGGCATTTAAAATAAAAAGGTAGATGTCAGGAACAATACACTTTGTTGCAATTTTCAAAAGAATTTATTACTGTATTTATAAAGTAGTAGGCCCTTGTTCTTTATCATCTGCTCCTGTTTTGACCTTTAAATTGATCACAAAAGAAAGCGGATAGAAATTTCATAATTAAATTAAGAAATGAACCATAAAATTAATGTAAACATTAACAATTTTATAATAAATGCAAAAAAACAAAAAAAACAAAAACAAAACAAAACAAAAAACAAAAAAATATATGTATACATTGATGTTTAGAGAAATAATTAAAAATATGAGATCAACCCTGGTATGGTTCTATCCATATTGTTTTAAATGATTGTCATATTCATAAATAAATATTCATGCATGATCAAATTGTTTGTGATAAAAAGTATTGACAAAGCAAATGATTCAGTAAATAAAATTTTACACTAATCATAAAAATTCATATACATGGTAAAATATAATGAATGTTGACATTAGGCATTCCACTCAAAACCTGTTATCATAAACATGATTATAAGGCATTGACATAAAATAATGGTGCTCTGTTAATTTTTGGCAAACCACAAGTTAAATCTCATTATATCAATAAAATTAATTCAACTGGAAAAATGCTGGGTGAATTCATTATAGAAAGAAAAAATTAGAATATCCACCCGAATATCACAACTCCAAAACAAGGTCCCAATCATAAGAAAAGAAGAGCGAACAAAAACCAAAACTCATGCTGGCTGATGAAATAAGCTTTCTAATGAAGAGGGAACAAAAACCTAAGCAGGTAGATAAATAAGCAGGAGAGCAAACTGCATTTGGAAACCAATGTAGACATACGTCACATTATTCCCACTTACTAGATAGCTGTTGCTCGTGACAATTGTTTTTCCATATGAGTAAATATGTGGAATATACTTACCATTTCAAAGAAGAAGTGAAGTAATATCTAGAAAAAGTCTGATTTAATTTGTTTGCTTCTTGTTTTATTATTTCAATATCTATATAATACGGAATCGGCACGGATTTAAAATTCTGAAAAAATTACAGACATGGTCAGCTGATATCCAACTGTGTTATAGGCTACTCTTTCTTTTGATAAATTGACAGATTGAATTTACAGGATTTTAGTATTTTATGCCATAACATATACATTGTAGTTTTTAATAATTGTAGTTTTTTATGTGTCCACCATCAATATCCAGATTTAGTCACTTGAGACTGGATAGAGAGTAGGTTTAAGGCTACTACCACACTATGACAGTCCCATCACAGGACAGATCTGTCCTGTCCCTTGGTTGATTTTTTCATTTCAAAACATCAACAGCACTAGGACAGGACTATCCCTAGTCTCATATAAATAACATAGTGACATTTTTATTGGTTTCTTTACTCATAACCACTCATTTCAGCTGATTCAATATTTCATTTACAAATATTGTATTTATCAATATCAATTACATAAATTGTTCTGAACCTACATTATATAGATTGAAAGATGTAAGGCTATATCTCATTCAGTTCAAAGCCTTTGACAACTTTTATCCTACTTAATATCAATACTAGCCTACTGGCTGAACAATAATGGTTACCATTCTTTTTTGATTGAATGAATTCAGACTATTATCAGCTCTAATTTGCCATCAGATACTTTCGCGATCAGACAAAATTTATGATTCATAATTTCAGCTATTGTTGTTTATTAGTGTTCATTGATTTATTTATTTTTTTAATTAATGTAGTACATGTAGCATATAATATGTCTTTTTTAACAATGGCTTTTAAACTTTCATGGCACTCTTCAAATAATATTCATCAGGCACACGAAGTAAGTTAAGGTTTATTCACAAATTGACTTCTAGAACCTGTGTAATAAAAGCTTGACCCTCAATAAAATGAGCCAATTCATAAAAAAATTACTTTTATGGCAATATAAAACAATATATACATGTCCTTTAAATTGTTTTGATATCACTCATAAAAAGGCTAACAGTGAACGAAATGAATTGGGTAAATATGAAAAAACAAATGATTTTAAAAAATACAAAACACCTCATTCCTCCATTTTTCTTCCCAAGCCAGATGTACCAAATTGTGTGGCAAGCACAGCCTGTATAGGGATGGAGCTATAAGTAGGGTGAATATGAGGAACAACCTGCAATACAGTACTGCATTTAAAATGAATCTTTTTGAAAGCAGAATCAGGGACATGGGTTCTTAACTTAAAATTTGCTTGCATTTTTTGGCTTGTGAATAGTATTTACCAAGATTATTCAATGTGATTTTCAGGTTTTTACAATTCTTGAAAAAAAATAATGATGTTTATTTATTTATTTACTTATTTATTTATTTCTAGTTATTTTAACATGTCAGGCATTGTTTTAAAAATAAAATACATTCAAAATACAAGGCCTTGGAAACATTAAAAACATTTCCTACTGCCACAGCCCTCTACCACCCCTTTCCCTCTCCCCCTCAGAAGAAACAGAAAAACTGAAAAGCAACACCAAGCAAACAAATAAACAATTCCCCCCCCCCCCCCCCAAACAAAACAAAACAAAAACAACAACAACAAACAAAACAACAACAACAAAACAAAACAAAAACAAACAAACAAAACAAAATAAATACAAATAAAACAAAAGCAAAACAAAATAAAAACAAAAAGCACATCCCATCATCTTAATCTCCTACCCCATAAAAAACAACAACAAAAAGACAACAAAACAACAACCAAACAACAAAAAAACAATCCCCCCCCCAAAAAAAATCAAAACAACAAAACAAAACAAAATTAACACAAAAACAACAACAAACAAATAATATCTATAGGAGAAGAATATAACAATTAATTGCTATTTCAAACGCAGTACTGTATTCACACCAAAGATACATGCCACAACCAGCAAGCCTGAGTTATAAGCTCCAATTTCCTGAAGTGTGGGGTCAAATAAAACCATTGTATAAATTCTACCTTGTCCCTGTCTTGAGCATTTGTAGCACTCTGGGAAGGTTTGGTCTCATCTAACTCAGAAATTGGCTTCAAAGGAGTTGCATTCTTCCGCAGTCTCCGATCATTCACAGCCCTTCCTGTTAATCTTCTGTTAATTTTGCTAGTTGTTGCTCCAGGTTTATTTGATTTTGTTGAGGCAAATCTTCCTTTTGCTTCAACACCCTCAAAAATGTTGACTCTTACAGATGAAAAATCAAGCTCTCCAATTTTATGAGGCTTATTGTCATCTTTCTCTTTTTCATTTTTGCTGGATTTGTCAACTGCTTCATCCTTATGACAAATGATTAATTTATCAATGCATTTTAACTCAAGGTATGGATAGAAGAGAGAGAAAAGCATAAAAATACACTCAATATGACGGCAAGACATAGGAGGGCAAGATACAGCGAGGCAAGAGAAATACTTTTCTTTTTTATGATTTTGAAATGTAATTTGAAAAGAAAAAGAAAAGTCGTATAAAAAGTCTACATGTATTTCCAAAGTTTGATACAGAGTTCCACAAACAAAGAAAGTCAGAGAAGAGACTTTAGTTAAAATTCTCTAATTGTAACTACGTAAACAAGTCCTCTCCATGCTCTTGCCTTTCAACCTAATAATTCATTTTTCTAATGAAAAGTAATTACAAATATTCCTGTTTCATTATTAACCAATATTATCAAGTTTTCAACAATAAATTTAAATGTAAGCTTATCTTTTACATATAATATAAGAGTTTTCCAGTTGTCTTGTGAAATCTTCTTTTGCAACAACAACAACAAAAAATTGTTGTTGTCCCATGAAATTAAAAAAAAAATATAAAGAAAGGATGGTATACTTTCTTGTTTTTTGTTTGTTTGTTTTTTTTTATTATTTAATTAATTTTAACAACTGCTGAACTTGAAATCTTAATTGACAGGAAATTATTACAACATTTTCTCCGCTTTTTTCTGTAGATAAAAGATAGATTTCAAGTGAAATTTATTCCATTCAGAAAACAGACAGAATCCTCTATTCTAAATTTCACTTTAACACAGCTAATAAGGGAATTTTCCTGTTTCTACATAAAACCACTCAAGGTATGAGGACCACTCACAAAAATTGTTACAAAATATATGAGTCTGTGGAAAAACATCTGTAATAGTCGCAATGAGAGAGCATTCTTTAATAGTAATTACATAAAACATGACAGGTTGCAATATATGACACATGAAAGGTGTAATAACAATTCAGGCAATGTGATTTATACATTACTCTGGTTTCTTGTTAATCAAGACAGAGTGGAATTTTCAAAGATTTTTTATAAAAGACAAAAAGAAAAAAAAAAGAAAGAAAAACAGAAAAAAAAACACAAAGAAAGAAAGAAAGAAGCAAACAAAGGAAAAGGGCAATGAAAAACAACACCACAAAAAGCATATTATACATCTCATCCCTGAAATACAAAATATTCTACATTATTGATCTACCAGAAACACATAATGACAAAAATGCTGATGTTTTCTAACATTTAAAGAATACAATATGTGAAAAATGAAAAGTTATAACATAATAAACTGAAAAATAAATTTGGCTTTTCTCTTGTCTTGTTAACTTTTGATTCTAAGGGAATGTCTGGTAAGAATGGTGAACCCATTCTTGTGAGCGTTTTGATTTCATATTCCAAGTCAAAAACTGAACAAAAACAAAAACTTTACTGTCAGGAAAGTTGTTAGATACTACATCTCTCCAACTGTGCCTAAAATAGCACACAGCTTCTGCAGCACTGGCTAAGGGGAAGCGATGTGGGAGCACATTGATGAAATCATTATGGTGGCTGTAAACTAGATAATATAAGCACTGACGACTAAAGTTGCACGGACAACAATGGAAGGGGTGTGTAAACACTGCAATAACCACAGGAGACAAATTTCGTTCATGCATTCATACATATGTTTGGTCTAAATAAGCTATATATGAGCATTAGGAGACTCAAAGTGAAAATGTAAGTAAATATGTTAGAATAATTCTATGGATAAAAATCCCCATCATTTGACGTGAAATTTAATATCATCGACGATGTTGCCCAAATAATATGTTTTCCCTAATCCAAACTCATTCAATATCTTAACAAGTGCATAAAGTGAACTCCTATTTCATGAAATCAGTGACTCTCTCATTAAATACTAAATATGAAATTTTGTGAGAAATAAAGGTATGAGCGTCAAGAACAGTGTATTAACAAAACAAGAGATAGACAATAATAACCTACCTTTCCCCTTGATTTCCGTTTGTTCCAACCGGACAACATGCCAGTGTCATTGCCCAATCTCATGGCAAGCTCAGACTGAGACATGTTTGCTAGATCTCTGGGATCCATTCCAAAATCTTCTGCTTGTTTCTACAAACAATGAAATATATTACATGAGACACATACACACACACATACACAGACACACACACACACACACATA
>JBCJKE010426232.1:0-15360 GCA_039654525.1 Melibe bucephala | reverse complement strand
GAAGACGAAGACGAAGACGAAGACGAAGAAGAAGAAGAAGAAGAAGAATCGTAGTAGTAGAATTAGTAGTAGTATAAGGGGGTATTTTTTTGGTCGTTGATTGTATACTTTCTTATGGTGTGGGGTTGGCAGCTCTGAGATAATCATGTCTCATTTATAGTAAATAATCTGTGCTGTAGTTTTTTCGAAAGGGCAAAAACACCACTGGAAGGATCCATCGTAAAGATTAGCAACTCGTATTCTTTAACCAACAAATCATTTTTAGGTTCTTTATTGTTAGCTACATTTTGAGGGGTTCATGTTGGAAAGTTATTCTTGTTGTGGACAATAGAGATATATGAATTAGGCTCAATGAAAACATTTTCTTAACAGGATAGAAAGCTTTCTTTTCTTTCCTTTTTTTCCTTTTCCCCCCTTTTTGGGGGGAGGGGGGAGGGAGGGGTGGTGTATACTTTATTTGTTGCCTTTTATGCCTTTGCTGGTGCTCGGATTTGCGCTTGACTGACTGGTCCCACCCATTTTCAGCCACGCTGACATCCGCAGAGGGCTCTAATACTCTACTCCCGTCAGCTGGCCCTTACAACCTGGCTTCTGGGGGTTTCGCATCATCTGCATCATTCTCAGAGTCTGGAAAACTGAAGGTTGAATCTGTGATTCACACCATCAGACAAAACAAATGGGCTGTGGCGAGGGCAAGAGGTAAGACAATAGTTCTCTATTATTTTTGTTGTGGCAGTTTTTTTGTCATTGATTTCCCAGTTAACTATGAGCTCTTTGAAGTGAAAAACAAAACAGATTGTTTTTTTTTGGGTTTTTTTAATCTTTGATTCGTCATACCTTTCTTTGTTCATAATCTTTCAGTTCTTGTTGACATTATTTTTCATAAAAGTAAAGTCATGAAAAATGTAGATTTTTTTTATAGAGCAGACAGGAAACGAAAAAGAACAAAAATGTATAATTGAAAAGAAAATGTAATGAAATGATTTTTGAGTGACCAGTTTTTATTTTTGTTTATTTTTAAATTTCAATTTAAATTTAAAAGAGTCCTTTCAACTTTTTTTTTTGTTATGTTTCTTATATTTCCTCCAGAATTTCTGAGCAGCCAAGGCATGTCTACAGAATTTGAACAGTTTTCTGACACTCAGTTGAATGAAGTTTTGCTTAGTTTCTATACATCTGCACAGAAGAAAGATGGTGCTCCCTTTTCAGGAACTGCTTTGCTTGCTTTCAGAACTGCTATCAACAGACATTTGAATCAGTGTGGGCGACAAATAAGCTTGGCTACCTCTCAGACATTCAAACCTTCCAATGCAGTCTTATCAAGAATTATAAGCTGTACTGTTAAAGTGAATCGGGCTATCTCTGTTCAAGATATTGTCCTGCTCTATACCAATGACATCTTGTCCATGTCCAATCCGGTGTCTCTTTTGAATAAAGTCTGGTTTGAATTGCAAGTTCATTTTAGGAGCAAAGTTATATGGGACAAAGTACGAGTGGATCAATTTATGTTTTCTCGTAACCTTTCAAGCAAACTATGTGTCACTTGGAACACCTCTGATTTTGGTAACAATGGAGAAGTCAGTATTCAAGGAACGGGTGGGAGGTTTTGTCCTGTTGAGTCACTGCGGTTATATTTGCACAGGAGGCACAAATCTTGCTCTGCCTTCTTACAAGTCCCAGCATCAACTGAAATGGTAAAGAAAGGTATTTGGTATGCTCCCGAAGAGTTCAAGGAATCCAGAGAGAAAGGCTTGATGAAGAAATTATCGGTGCTAGGAAAACTAAGCAAATCCTATACAAATTCTTGTGTGGTGAATAGCTTTGAGGATTATTTTCAAGCCATGCTGAATTTGAGAGCAGAAAATGATTCATGATGAAGAATTCAGCAGCCTTGTGATTTCAAATCACAAATATTGCTAGATTAAATATTGAAACTTGGTTCTTGGTTTTTCTGATTCCTTAATTGGTAATTGCATAGATCTTTATTGCCTCAGTTGAGATTTGTATTGTCATTTGTGGAATTTGTTTAAACTCGAAAGACAGACAGGATGAAAGAAAAACAATCTCAACCAAAAAGAATAAAAAAAAAAAAAAGCATCTTGGTATGGCGGAGCAATACACTAGTACTATGTATTGTTTATGGCTTATCCATAACTGCGCAAATCAATTTCTATAACACTCAATTTTTAACTTTCATAGAGATTATGTATTCATATATTTTCTTTTTCTTCCTTTTGTTTCAAATCAGAACTAGACAGAATTTTTTTTCTTTTTTTTTTTTTTTTTTTTATTGTTTAGGATATCTTTTTGTTTTCAACCAATGAGCAAATATTACTTCCTATTGTCAGTGCCGCATGAAAAACAAATGCATCTGAAATTTTCAGAATACCTTTTGTCCATAATTAGAATCTCCTGACCATTTTCAACCATATGATAGTCACACTATTCATACTGACCTCTTGAATGTTCAAAGATAAGCTTTGTGGGGTACGTTGAGAATCAGAGATATCATTAGATCACTTATCTCCTCTAAAAAGTGGTTTTTCATGCGCCACCACTGATATACTTTATTTTTCAATGTGATAAAGCAAGTCCTGTGTTTAAGTTTGAAATTTTTAAACAAAAGCCGAAATTATTTTTTATTTTTGTAAATATTGCATGCCTTCTAATAAACAACATTTCACCCCGTAGATTAGTAATCTTTATTCTTTTGATCATAATTAAGGTATAATTCTCACATTTGAAAAGAGAGCTACATCGTTTACTTTTATTATGCTTGTAATGTTGCATCTTGATTAGACCTTTTTCTCTGTATATAACCATACTCTTGAGCATTAGAAAAAAATTGAGCATTTTTAGTATATTTAATGTAACTTTTGTTTTATTTTAAAATCAAGCTGATATTCAAGAGATGTTCTTTAGTCAAGCTAGATTGTTGTACAAAATGTATTTTTTAAGCTCATTAAAAGCAAAAAACCCCAGTCTGTTACCTTGGCTATATGAATCACTAAACTCTTATTAAAATCATTCAAAACGACTATAACCGACCTCAATGACTTGTTCTGTTACAATGTCAATGTCTTACAGGTTTTTGTATGATATTTTGTAAAATATTTGTCGTTTTTAGTAGAGTGTTGGATTATTATTTGCCAGGATTACAGCCCCACACCCCACCCCATTTTGTTTATTTATTTATTTATTTTTATTTTTTTATACATTGATTGCAACTTGTATTACTTGTTCTCTATGTTCACTATTAGATCAATTTCTTTCTTGGACAGAGGCAAATTCATAAGGCAATTTTTCAAAAAAAAAAAAAAAAAAAAAAGAAAGAAAAGGAATTGATCTTTTTTCAAAGATTTAATTTTATGAGCTTATTTTCTTAAAAGCCTAGAAAATAAGATTGAAAACAGGGCTTTAACTTAAAGATCCAACATATGAATAGTGTAAAGATAATCATGACTTTACTGAATTCCATAAATGGCCTGTATTATTTTTAAATTTTGCATAGTCGTGGTATTGGTTTCTAATGCCTACCCTGTCCATTTGTTCTTCAACTATGTGAACTATGTCACCTTGTTTAAGTCCTGTTGAAATAATGCTGATAGAATCTAGATCATAGCATTGAATATGAGCACATTTGATACAGTCAAGTCTCATGCCTAAACGAGTGTTTTTAATGTACATTACATTTTCCTGGAATTTACTAAGGATTTCAAAGGGCATTTTAATATTATATCCCCCTCCTTTAAAGCATCTTCCAATGTTTGCGATTTTAAAGTCAGGCTTTACAATTATGAGCAAAACATGGCACTTCATTTTAACACTTTAACAGGACAGGGTGGGTTTATTAATTTTATTTTTATTAAATAATAATAAAAAAAATGGTTGTGTTTAATGCTATTTTGTTATTTGAAATTGTCATTATTTCTTCTTACCCTGGAAAACAATTCAGTGGTGAACAGCAAATATAGCTTCACTTATCCACCAAAGAATTCAGGTTCTCTTCATTATTTCATGTCATTTGTTTATATCATTGTCTTTATATTGTTGTGTAGATGATTTAACACTGGTATTGGTTAATCCCAGTGAAGCAACATAATTATAATTTTCTCCTGACAATAAATACTGACATCATCATCATATTTGTACACTTTGGTGAATAGGCTAATCTCAATAAAGCAACATTACTAATTCCATCCTGATATCAACAGGGTTCATTTTAATTATTCTGCATTCAATTGTGATCAGTGTCATATTTCAATTTTATGTTTTTTCTCATATTGTTGTACTTTGATTTCAAATGACTTAGATTTTGCAAAACTCAAACCCCAGGTTTTTGTTGCATTGTTTTTCAGTGATATAGTATCTTCTTTTTCCCTCTGTCTTTGATTGTTAGATACAAATTACTTTTCTGATTTTGCTTTTATGTCAAATTGTGAGCATTGACTTCCTGGCTGATTTCAACGACCAAAATGATCTTTACATGAAAATGAATTTGTACTCTTCGGTTTTTCCCCCCTGTAATAAAATGTCTGTTTGGACTTGTTTTTCTGCTCTTACTCAAGAAGCATTACATTTATCTTATTCTTTATTTAGTTGTTGATTTCAGCGTTACTCACTCTGCCATTTTTGAGAGTCACTGACAGCAGTGCGACCACTTACTGTCTAAACAGACAGGGGTACTTTGACAGTTTTCAAATGGAAAACTTTTCCATTTACAACATTTAGTAATAACAATGTTAGTTCACTTAAATGCACTCTTTCATGGGTACAAATATGTATCAGAGACATAATTAATTCCTGCTCTCAGTACCAAGTCTCCCAATGTGAAGATGGCAACACCTGCCATTGTTTTGAAAGGCTATGCATTTCTATCAAAAACAAAAGGTTACAAAAGGCAAACCTGGTAGAAAGTGGGAGGGAGAAATTAGAATAGAAATTTATAATTATCCCACAAAGAGGGAAACTGAAAATGAATACAAAGAAAGAAAGACAAGAACTGGTCACAACATTCAAGTAATATCTATTAGATCTGGAAATGCATGGTTGTTCATTGATAATATGGAATCTGAATTGCTTTTTGCGCATGAGTTCTTAAACAAGTGGCAATTTTCATATGGCAGCTGGCAAATGCCTGACAATGGGTTAACTTGCAACACCTTAAGCATTACAGACACACTTTAATGCATCAAAACGAGCAAATTTACATCACAGGCTTTAACTATGCTTGAACAATCTGAACATAGAGATGACATGCATTTACAAATCAAGCATTATTTTTTGCTGACTTCAGGATATTTCCAAAAATTTTAAATATACATCGAGTCATTGTTATTCTTGTCTTTCAATAGTGTAAGTTACTTCAATATAATTTTTTTCCTGTCCTCAATATATCCATTTAGTGAGATTATCTGAATTGTTCTTTGGAAATATATGGGTTTTGATTGTAGGGTTTTAATTTCTGACATGTTATTTATTTTGAAAATTTAGCCAAGTGTTGTTCTGTCCATTCTATCATAGCTCTAGAAAGAAAAGTCCTTGATAAATCTTTGTATCACCTACCTTTGTATCAACTACAACCCCCAACCCCCCAATTTTGGGTAAATTGAGTTCAACCAATATTTATCAAGTAAAATGCTGAAAAAGTTGATCCATTGGGTGAATTGTTTTTGTTCTGTTTTTATTATAATTTATCTTTTTTATTTGACGTCTGTTTTGATAGAGGACTTTACTGAGTTGTAACTCTTAATTAGGTCTATGCTTCGACATATAAAGCCAAGGCAGCCTTGCTTTACCTTTACACCCAAGATGTCTCCTTAAGACTATGAAGGTTCAATGTAGACATCTCCCAGGTCAAGAAACATTTTTTTCCAATATTTTTATATATATGATAAAGTAAACTACAGATGTTTCATAATCATTATGTTGAAAATTATGCTTAGGTGTAAAATGAAGCTTTTAATATTTCATGTGTCCATATTATGACAACTTATCCTCAGAGGTAACTATTGGGCTAATTTATGTGATTTAAATGATTTTAAGCAAGAGCAATTTCTGAAAAGAAATAAGGACCCTTCTACTTCTGTATATAGTGTATGCCCTTTCTCCATATCATGTTAATGATGTAAGAAGAAACAGAATATCTTGTAAGTTATCACTTTGTTTTGTATTACAATAAATTTTTATTTCAGTCATAGCAGAATTTCCCATACCCATATTGTCTATTGTGTCTCCTACCATCTCCATATGTAGAACATTGTTCTTGTATCATATTATATTCATGCAAAGCAAATCATTTCTTAGCCTACATTTCTGTTGTTCTTGAATGTCAATAAATAAACCATGGCTTCAGACTTCAATTCAAAAGATGTTTCCTTTTACAACTTTTTAAATTTTTAATGGTTCTGTGAGTTGTAAGTGTTTACTTTTTGTTTTACAATTGGAAGTGAGGTAGCAAGGATTCAAAAGCATGAAAGGAACCAAGGAATGCATTTCTATATACAGTTGATTCTGCTTAGTTGCAACTCTCTTGGTAATGAGTGATTAAGTTTGAGCACAATACGTTTATATTACACCTAGGTTTGATTCCGATGTGGAGAAAGCTGCAATTTAGAGGAAAATGTTATAACTGAGTTGCAAATAGTTGGTATTGACTGTATCTGTCTGTATATGTGTCACTTAAATGGGTGTCAGTTGATCATATATTTTACACCGTTTAATCTTACAAACTCTGCTAGCTGAGTATTCTTGTCGATGCGCGGGAAATCTGTCAAAAGTAACTAGTATTCAGATGTAAGTCGGCTTTTCTCTTTTCTTTTGCTTGTCTTTCCATGTTTCCTGATATGTTATGCTTACTTACAGGATATGTTTTGGAAAATACACCTGTAGTAACAAATGAAAATGGATTCATTCCTGGATGTAATCTTATGACTGAGTGATGGTTTTCTTCAAGGTAAAACTTGAAAATGCTCAGTCTCCCACCAGCTTTCATGGACGTAGCCTTTTCATGTTCCAAGACTTTCCACTCATGTTCAACGACTTTGTCACAATCAATGAAATTCCCCATTTATATAGGCTTACACATATATGTGATGTCTGGGGCAAAAGATGCTTTGGGAATATTTGAATTGTTTATACATGTATCATATAAATCTTCTGGCTTGGGCCATACTTATAAAATACAATTTCAACTTTTTTCCTAGGATATTCTGATTGTTGAGGATGTGAAATTTATGAAAGCAAATCGATCCATAATAAAGGATATCATTTTTCAAATACATGCAGTATTTTATTTACAAAACAAAGGGCTCTATTTTGTGTTGTTGAAAGAAGATATTTGAAACCTACTGCATTGAAATTTGGTGTTCAGAACATGAAAACATATGATTGAAAAAGTCAAAAATTAACCAAAAGCCAAAAAATCACAAAGACTTGTAAGTAGGATTGAAAGCTCCCTATTTTGAGATAAAATAAACATTCTTCATTCTTTCATGGAAATTTGGATGGATAGCATGCCATTTCATTTCACAACATCACACTACAACATAGTGTGCCAACTATTTTGGTCTATATGTCAGTGAATTCATTTTGGACTTTTGCCTCCAATTCCAAATTGAAATAGCAAGAGTTGATACATAAAATGAATTACCATTCCCAACAATTTTATGGTCGATGTTACCCTTCAGGTAAAGACAAATATATACAGTGGTCTCTAGCATGAATACAAGGAACAATACCTCTGATGATGATGGTATGTACACCATATACAAAAGGTCACAGCTTCATGAACAATTTAATGTCACAGTACAAAGCAATGATCACCCAAGATTACTAAGAGTTCGAAATTACAAAATCAGTTGACTGTAATTCACAAACCACATTTTATTTTTTATACATCATGCCCTCCCTTTCTCATCACACCATGAAGTTCTCATCACATCAAGAAGAAAAAAATATTGAAGACTGATTTTTTCAGACAGCTTTGACAAGATGGAAATTACAAATACACATATATTATCATGTAAGAGTACTCTGGATACAAGCCGATCATTATTGTTACTTTTTTGTGATTGTGTGGAAGTCATGAAAAGGAAACTTTAAGGTTAGGTTGAATTATACGAGAGAATACAGGTGGGCTTTGATTTTTATCATGAGTGTTAGAGATTATTTTAAGCATTTTGAAAGTTCTCTGATCATTGGAAGCCCCCCTATTCAGAATTATATAACTTTTTTTTGTTTTAGATGATGCTACAGCGGGACCTCCACCTCGGATGCCTGAAGGAGTGAAGCCTCTGTGTGGTTATGTTCACCCAGACGATGCTAAAAAGTGGATGGTGAGTTTTGAGTGGATAATTTGCTTGTGTTTTGATTTTTCACTTAAGAGGATCCTGTTTCTTCAAAACATACAAACCTTATTATATGAAATCACCATTCTCACTTGCCACCTGCTGTAGGCCAAAGTGCTAATCTGATCCAGTTAGTGCTGCACACAATCTTATTACTGATCTTCTGCTATATAAGCTAAAAGCCTTTAGTACAGTCACTTTGGCCTCAAGCACGCTCCACCTGAAATCCAGTGTGACTGCTCATACATATAATGCATTGTAACTGTACCTAAAATTACAATGTCTTGGTCTCCAAGCAGAAATTGCTGGTCTTTGTGTACACATGGTTTTATGACAGCACCTCTAAATCTAATGAGATCTATCTCAGGGTTTGTGTGTCGTGGTGGGCGTGGGCGCATGGTTGGGTGGCGGAGTTCAGGTGTTCATGGTCATGCAGTAGAGGGCTCTGTTCAATCTACCTGATACCTAGTCGTCAAAAATGACAAAAGCGTAATTCAACCAATCACTGTATCACACGGCCTGGCAAATCGACCAAACCTAGATCCACCTACTTTAACTTGAATACTTGAATCACATTATAAAGGCCTAGTGCTTTCATGTGGTGATAGTGATAGGCCTTATTTCTAAGCCCTTAGTCAACGCAGTGTAGTCTTATAATAAAACAGCTCAAGCACGGGATATGTGTTAATTGGTCTAAATGTTTTGTATATTATCATTAATGGGCGGTACTTTAAGTTGAAGGAGAGGAATAAAACAGCGTGGAATTCTCGCCCAGCGACTTATCTAAACTTCCCATGCTCTACTACAATTACAAGCTCTCCTCCGAGCACAGCTTAGAAAAGAATAAAACACAGTGTGGATTCCCCAGCGACTTATCTGAACTTCCAGTGCTCTACTACAATTACAAGTTCCCTTCCGAGCACGACTAATCTTCTGCAAAAAAACAAAAACAACCCAAAACAAAACAAACCCCCAAAAAACCACCATCATCATCATCAAGGGAACCAAATCCAATAATGCTTATAGAATGGAATTGATGTTGGCCTCATTAATGTTGAGGCGATAAGTACACTTCAGTCTCCTCCCGAGCATCATGCTTATCAGCACCTTGGACTTGAATACATATGTACAGATTTTCACTAATTTTGCCACCAAAAAATACAATCAATATTTTATTTTCTACCTTAGTCGTACAAATCACTTTAAAACAAAAACATGATCATGCTGCAATCACATGCAACGATAATGCCGCTAAATTAATGTTTGATTCTGTCTATTACACAATGTGGGGTGGTAAATCTTTCAGATTTTCTCTGATTTTCCATTTTTAGCTTAATCTGAAAAATCACCATGAAAAGATAATCCGTTTCCTTTTATATTCATGATCTTTCTTATAGGCCTTTAGAATTCAATGTGATCTTGCCACAGTTGCAGGCAAACTTCTTCCTCTTAAAAGCCAAAAAGTAACTAGGCTACTAGTATTTACATGATAATAGATAATGTTGTACATTTTAGTTTCTGTTTAAAATCTTCAGTATCTTTACTGTATTTTACACTGATTGGTAGCTTATTCCATTCTATGATAACACCAAGATATTTTGCACTATTTGACCTTGAAGGTCCCTCTCACTTTTAAGGCTGATTTGGTTTTCAATGAGCTTCAGATCTTGCTTGAGAACAACTGGTAGTATTGTAAGTGGTCTTCTGCAATAGGGGTCTCTGCATTTCCTAAAGTAAGCCGCCATTGATTTTTTTGCAGGGATTTCTAAGTCCTGTCTCAGGATATGTCAGAAAAGGCATCATCTTTGATCTAAAATTTCTAGGGACAAGGGTTTTTCTTTTGTCTGTCGGTACAATGACTCGTTTGTTATAACTGTCGGGTATCAGATGTTAAGCATCCGTTTTTGGTGTTTGCGGTGGAATGCTCCAAGTTTCACTTCGTTTGCTTTTGTTTGTGCCCATGTTCCACACTTGTACAGGAGAATTGGTTTTACTAGTGCTCTATATAGCTTTAGTTTCGTTTCTTGTTTTTCTTTTATTTCCTCGTATCCAGACTTTTGACAGCTAGTATTTGCTGCATTTGCCAGGTGTTTTCTTCTGTCCTTGTCTTCTTGGTCTCCAATTAGTGAGCCGACTTTTCTTGTAGCTTTCCACTTCTCTGCATCCCTTGATAGTTTTGTTTCCTCAGTTTTGTCGAAATTTACTGTCAGTTTGTATACATGTATTTGTAAGGTCTCTTGGATGGCATAGATATGAACAGACTTAATTCCGACCTCTACGAGCAAATGCTATTTCTCTTGGTATCATTGATTGAAAAATGTAGTTTCAGATGGTGAAAGAACGTTTCTTACATCTCTTAATGCATGTTCTAGATGAATGATGAACAATATTGGGCTTAAGCAGTCTCCTTGTGGGGTCCCAATATTACTGTCAAATTTGTTCTTGATGGCTGCTCCGTGTATTTTAGGTTGTTTGGTGGTGTTGCTCAGGAGAAGCCTTATTATTCCTGTTTGATCTTCCTGTAGTATGCTTTCTAATATTTTGATTAATTTAGTTCTTTCTTTTGTGTCAAAAGCGGCAGACATGTCAATTGCTGTAATATTCATTTCGATTCTTTCCTTTCTTACTTTGGCAGCCAGCCGTTTGTGGGTCCACATTACATCTGCTGTGCTTCTCTTGTCTAAAGCCACTTTGGCTGTGTGATAAATACTGTTCCACTGTTGGTCGAATGTGGTTTAAAACAATAGCTGAGAGTGTTTTTCTTATGGTGTTGGGTAGTGTAATAGGCCTTAAATTTTGCAGTGGGCCTTTGGTTTTCCCTGGTTTTTGTAGAGTTTTCAATACTCCAGGTTTGATATCAAGTGGCTGGTGACTGGTGAAAACCTGGTTTAGAATGTTCGTGATGGTGATGTCTTGTATGCAGGAGCCATATTTTAGTAGTTCAGCTTGAATATTGTCCTCTCCAGATGCTTTGTTGTTATTTAAGCTGTTGAGGCCATTTCTTACTTCCATCAGTGTGATTGGATTTTTCAGTAGTTTTGCATGACCTGTAAATAGTGAGATCAGTGGTGGTCTTGGGTCATAGAATTTTTTGTTTCGAAATGATTTGACACAATTTCTAGTGTGTTTTGATTTGACGCAACCTTACCTGATTAGTCATTGACTTTGGGGTTTTCTAATGGTTTCTGGTGTAGCAATTTTGTTGCTTTGAACATATGTTGCATAATATTCTCCTTCTATGTTACCAGTTTTTCGATCCAGTTCGTTATTTCTGATTCTTTGAGGTTCTTTTCGGTTGTAATTGAGAATTTTATGAATGTAGGTGTTTTTATTGTTTGACCATGCAAATCTCAACAAGACATAGCTGGTTATTCTTTAAAGGACCAATTCAGGTAGTAATATAAATTGTGACCACCTTTTTTCTCTCTTTATGACTCCACAAAGTCTTTTTATGATATCTTCTCGAAAGGCCATGTCAGGATTTTCAGGTTTCTTATTAAATTTGCTAGCTCCTTATGACTCCAAAATCTTTTTATAATGTCTTTGTGTAAAGACCATGACATGATTTTCAGTTTTCTCATGAAATTTGCTACCTCTTTATCACTCCAAAATCTTTTTATAATGTCTTTGTGTAAAGACCATGTCATGATTTTCAGGTTTCTCATTAAATTTGCTACCTTTTTGTCACTCCAAAGTCTTTTTATATCTTTGTGTAAAGACCATGTCATGATTTTCAGGTTTCTCATTAATTTGCAACCGAATTCATCAGTGAAATTGGCCACTGTTTCACCAAGATATTGATTGAATAGTGGAAGGTTTGAAGGCAGTTTCAAGGAAATAGTTTTTGAGTTCAGAGAATCATTTGTGCTCATGGAGTAGCTTTCACACAAGTTAAATGATAGCTCTTGGCACATAGCATGTTTAATTTCAAGCCAAATGCAAAGTTCTGCTTGAGCAAATTTTGAATATACATTTTTTAGATTAAAAATGAGTCTCCATTACTTCTTCAACACAGGTGCATCACTAAGTTGATTCTTTTCATCAAAAAGTTCAGAAACAGGATTTTTAATCTCTGCTTTCATAAACAATATAGACTTTGTCTTGTCTTTCCTTAGATGTATGAGTTGCTCCCTGGGTCTGGCGTGTTTATCCATCAAGAAAATTATAATGTTGTCCTGTCCAAAACTCGTCAAGACAGACCAGATGGAAAAGCCATGGCTCGTTACCTCATGTCTTGCTTTTGGAGACAAAGTGAACTTGTAGGGGCCAGTATAGCTGAGCCTCCCAAACCACACCAAAGGTCTCTAGACCGTGGTATCATCCATGCCATTCTAGGTGAGTCATTTGTTTATTTAAGATTAAAAAAAAAATCTATTTGTTGTGCAATCAGTTCAGCAATCAGAAAACGGGCCATTTACTCGCTGAGCTTTTGGCTCACGATATTTCATTAAATTGCAGTACAACTCACTTTTTTCCAACCTTTTCAAATTTAGTCTGTGGAATTTGTTTTTTAGGGAACAATTAAATGGATTAGGTTACCTTGACTTAAGGGTGAGAATGTTTAGATAGGATAATGATAAAAGTAAAACAAACCATAATGAGGCATAGTCAGTGTGTCATTTTTTAATTTTTTTTAAGCATACAAATCAAAGCCCTTTTTATTTTATTTATTTATTTTAAAAAATATTGTTTTACAATGTTTATAGTTCTAGGCGTATGGGTATGCTTTGATAAGGAATATTTCTCATTTCTAGATCAGGAATGGCATTTAAATTAGCTCAGAAATGACGTTAAAGGAAACAAAAGTTGAGATGACAGTTGATTTCCATTGTCAGATCCACTGAATATTACATCAAAGCTGAAAGCTGAAGAATAAACAATCTTTCCATGTTTTATAGCCTTGATGCAAGAATTCAGTGTGTTGTAGATTACATTTTACTAATCAAGCCTAATGAGACAATACTCACTGGTGTATTTATGTAATCAAAATCTGGCTTTTTGACTTCTTAAAGGATTAAGATAATAATAAAAAAATTGCCCTGCACTGTTTGTGCTTGTGTCGATCCATAAATATTTTTGACTAATGGTTGAAAAAATAGAGGAAATAAGTTCATACAATGCAGGATCAGAAAATTTGGTGAATGTGGGTTAAACGAATGCATGTTGGACTGTAATACTCTCATTGCTGAACTGAATGTAGTATGGCACTGTTCTTTAAGAGTCTTTCTTTCTCCCTACTTCTATCTTTATATTTCAGGTGAGCCTAATAAAATCTTAAAACATACTGAACTTTATATGTATATTACATATACACTTTTTGTCATTAAGTTCGCAAAATGATTGGCATATGTCTCATATAATTCCAATAAAGTAAGTGTGTAAAGTTTTGTAAAGTTATATTGATTAATCACAAATATACTCTGTTTGAATACACCCACATGAAAATGCCCAAAAGACAACAGAAAAGAGCACTTACAACCTTTTAAAGGGGCTCTAAATTTTAATCAATGATCTCCATGTCAGTTTTCAGAGTCATATGCTCATACTCATTATCATAAAGAGATTTTTAGAGAAACAGAAGACATTAATCATAGACTTTTTAATTTTGTTGACTGAAACCAGCTGAAATTTTAAAATATGATCTCATACATGCTTGTATTTTATATTTAAATTTTAGATTAGTAGTGTACTTCTTAATCACATTTATCTTGTGATTTAAATTTCATGGATTTAGATTTAAGTTTAGGTTCAGACCAACGCCTGTTTTCCAGGTCTAGAATGAGGCTTTCCCATGTCTTGTATCACAATAATTCCTGATTGATGATATCAGGGGTGTAAATCTTTCAGATTTTCTTTAACATCTTATTTTTAGTATATCCTGAAAAAAATGTCCAAAAAGTACAATGTTTCCTTTTATTCCACATTCTTTCTTAGATATTATAATGTTAAAACTATCAGACAACAGTAGCACCATTCTTTCCTTTGAATTATTCTACTACAAGAATTTAGATCTGGATAATGAGCTAGAAAATGGAATTCGACCCAGAAAAGTGCCTACTACTTAAAATATAAAATAAAAAGAAGAAACTCACAGAATTAAACTATTACCTGTGCAATGGACCTTCAAAAATGACAAATAATGCAAAATGCCAAGGAGTTATCATAGATAATAAAATTGGAAAGACCAAAACTGAGCAATATGTAAGAGAGCAAATGATCAACTAGCATTCCTAAAATGTAATCTCAATGAGTTCCCTCACTATGTTAGAGATATGTGCTACAAAACATTCGGGATACCAGGCATAGATTATGAAGGGCATATATGGGATCCACATTATCAAACCCGAATAGAAAGTGATAGGCAGAAAATATGAAAAAAAATGCAAGCAGACTTGTAACCAACAACTTAATTTTACATCAGGTAACACAAAAATAAACATGAACAAATTGCAGTGGATGCCCCCAAAGAACAAAGAGCAAGAGAAAGGTTAACCGTTCTTTTCAAAGCAATTAATGACCAAGTATTATAACCACAGGAAGAATTCAAAGTGAAATATAACCATATGATGTCAGTTGCTCAAACATTACCATCATCAAGTGGAGATAGTCATTTGTATTCGTTCGTCCCTAGTTCTTTCAGATTATTGAAAAACCTGCCAATCAATGTAAAACACAGTAAAGATACAGAAGATTTTGAAGAGAAACTTAAATGTACAACTTAAACATGTAAACACCATACCAATAGCCTAGATACAGTTCAGCACATGTAAAGCAGGCCTCAATTCAAGAAGTTGAGAACTTATAGTGAATCATCAACAGTATCAGCAAAACCAAGACTTTCTTTTTTTCAGGTTCTTGTTTCTTTTTTTGTTTTTGTTTTGTTGTTGTTTTTTTTTATATAAAAAAAAAATCATTGGCCATTTACAACCTTGATGTTTGTCAAGGATGTTGCTGTTATGATGATGATTGTTTGTGGGTAGGGGGGGGGGGGAAGGGGCGGGGGGGGGATGGG
>JBCJKE010425121.1:0-12994 GCA_039654525.1 Melibe bucephala | reverse complement strand
ACAAACACACTTTAGCTTGAAACAAACATAAGAAAAAAAACAAAAACAAACCAAACACACTTTAGCTTGAAACAAACGTAAGATAAAAACAAAAACAAACACACTTTAGCTTGAAACAAACATAAAATAAAAACAAAAACAAACACACTTTAGCTTGAAACAAACGTAAGAAAAAAAAAAACAAACACACTTTAGCTTGAAACAAACATAAAATAAAAACAAAAACAAACACACTTTAGCTTGAAACAAACATAAGATAAAAACAAAAAGACTCTAACGACCAATTCAACCAGTCTTGCGAAACGAAACAGACGAGTTTCCACCACCGAATGGAATGAACTCAAACAGAAAATATTCATTGACATGTTTATTGAAGATGATGCATGGAACACATGAAATGAAAGATGGATATGATGACAAATGATGTCATGACACATACATACCATTCAAATGACATGATTATTAAATGAATATTTCGAGTGAAATTCGTTCGTTACTCAACCCAGCAAGGAAATGCTTGCCTTCCTTTTAAATAACAAGAATTATAAATAAATTTAAAAAACAAAACAGCATCCATTAAATGTAAAAAAGGAGGGCAGCGAGGATTAAAATCCTTTACTTTAAATTTAAAACCATCACAAACAACCAACACTCTGCCTTTGGATTTAGATTTAGAAAAGGAAATGAAGGGGTAGAAACTTTCAAGGCAATACAATACTACAGGTAATCAGTCCTGTCCTACTCACTATAAATTCAAATTACCATGGCCCAAGGTGCCAACCTCCATAAAACAAAATAAGCAACAATTAATGTCATTGTATTATCAGAGACAAAGATTACCGGTACACATGTGTCCAAGATGACATAACCATGTGATTGAAATTACAACAATTGCCAATACCCACATCCCGCCCCAAGAAAAAGAAAATGCTTCACCACATAAATTAAAATACTAAACATATCATACACCTTTTCTAAACATATCATACACTTTTTCTGACATCCCACCATCTCAAAAAGATTAAAGAATCAATCCAACCTCTTACTTTAAGGACACAAGGCCTACTACCTACATTCTAATACTTCAAAAAAAAGGTTAAGCTGTATTGCATGGCCTGTTTATTGCATACTACTGCCTACATTCTAATACTTCAAAAAAAAGGTTAAGCTGTATTGTATGGCTTGTTTATTGCTAACTCCCAAGCAAGACAAGAGAGGGGAAGGGGGTCTCAAGGTGGAAAATTAAGAATTTCTGAGAACCATTACAGTTACAGGAAGTACATTGTATGGCCTACACTACCCAAAAGAATTTGACTCACCAGCATAGCACAAGATATGTAAAAATTGGCTATGACTATGGCTGCAAAAGTTCCTTACTTCTATACTATAGTAATGATTAGTGAATTTTCTACTACGGTAAAGGGGGGGAAAAAAAGCTAAGAAATTATTTATTAATTTAACAGAAGTTCACTGACAGGGAAAATGGACATGAATAAAGAGGGCTAGAGGGAAGGGGAAACAAGGGTACAACGGTACAGGCAGCGATCAGGACCAACGTGAGGCGGGAATGGTTCGCCTTTAATGTAACAACGTTTGTAATAACACCACAATTTCTCAACATTTGTCAATTGTCATGATTTCATTTCACCACATTCAGATTTAGTCACTTTTTGTTTCTCATTTCATGTGTTTGTATTTTTGTTGGGGCTTTTTGGGTTGGATTTGGGTTGGGGGGGTTTTGTGTTGTATTTTTTTTTTTATATTTTGTTTGGGTTTTGTTGGGGGTTTTTTTTGTATGGTTGTTTTAATCTATTTGATATTAAGACAGAACGAATGCATATATAATAGTAATACATTCAAATGTTCACAAAGACAATACCAAAGTGATGGGTATAAAAAAAATTTAAAAAAAGACCCCAAAAAAACTTCACACCACCTTGCTCTGGTATCCAACTTTCTTAGTCTTATTCTTTAGCAATGAGAAAAAGACAATAATAATATTACTCATGATACAAAACCAAAGGTTCATCAAAATTTAATTCAATCTCATATATACAATCACATTCACAATCAAAGAAGAAAAAAAGAAAGAAAGAAACAGAAATATGAAATGCAGTAAAACCAAAAGACAAAGCAAAGACAAGAAGACCTACACCTGGAGCAACGGCCATGCGCCTCGAGGCTTCTTTACAACACTGTTCATCTACGGCAGAGCAACAGATTTGAAGAAAATTAGGATTTTTCTTTCTTTACTTTACTGCCCTTTTTATGCTAGCTTTTTTCAAAGTGTGCATTCGACAATGGCGCATGAAAAACGTGTGTCATCCAAACAGTAGTTTTCAAAGCGGCAAATAAAGTGACTGCTCTCACAACTACTTTGTAGATTGTATTTTGCCTTTTCCATAACATTTTGTAATATAATCAAGGTACACCAATCTGCCTTCAGACAACAGAGTAGATTAAGTACACCTTTTATTTTTTTTTCTTCCATTTTTTATTTGATTTTTGATTTTCAATGCAGTCAACATGCCCATCCTTTGCATTACAGTGTCTTCCATTCTTACTCTAGCACAAACAGACTCACTGCTCCACTCCCTTAAGCCCCACCTATCCTTACAAAGCAATTACAATTAAAAAAAAACTAGACACCTGGATGCCTTTTACAAACCTGGGACCCAAATTAAAAATTACACCAACAATTACAATCAAGCCTACAATAAAATCAATAATCTTACAACAGGCATAACCAACTAGCCACGCCATAAACATAATTTCAATGATGGGTTTACATCAAATTTACTATATTTAAAAAAAAAAGTCCAACACAAGGGAAATTCTTCACCAGTTCTATTTTCAGAACGGAGTGTGTTTGACTTACAAGGTTACAATTTTACCTGAGATTATTTTCCTGTCAGCGTAAAACTTTACAGCAGAAAGAGAAAGTTCTTGTAATAATTAAAAAAAAAAAAAAAAAACAGCTCCTTTTTTTTTTTTTTAACCTTCAAAATTGTGCTAAGATATAGATCACAATCACACTGTCAGGCAAATTACTATTTTCTCCAGATTCCTAAATAAAACTCTTGCGTAGCTCAAAGAGCAAATAAACTCTCCTTCCTCATAGACTCATAGATATTCACTTCTTCATTCAGACTCACAATACAGCTACATGTACCGACTTTCTTTGGACTTCAAAGACCAAGGACAATCTAGTGATTGAGGAGAAGATACCGTTACAGTGGAACCGTGGAGCAAAGATAAACTGGAATCTAGCACTGCCTTGGTGGAAGAGGAATATTGCATAACAGCTTAAAAATCAAATATACAAAAAAAAAGTAGAATAGAAATGAATATATCTGAAAAGAGATTCCAATTCTAAGATCTTCGGCTAATGAGAGCACAAACCGTCCAAGAAGTGAACGCAGGGATTGCCCTTGAAAGCAAATATATCAGACATGCCAGCACATCGTTTCATATCAAATGTGTTATGCAAAATTTGACCCCCTAAAATATTCAGAAATTTGTGAAAAGATTATAAAATGTGATGAAATCCAAGATGGCTGCTAAGGATATATGGCAATGCTAGACACAATCTGGTACCATACAACAAATTCAGATGATCCAATCAAACTTGAACAAGCACAAAATTTTGAACTTACAACTACATCGAAATTTGATGACGTGGATACCTCATTGTTCACTAACCCAGCCAGCACATCTTGTTTATTAAATGGCCAGATATTATGCAAATCTCAACCAGCAATGTCCATTTTAAATTACTGTGCATTTAAGGTTATTTAGATATTTACAGGTTGAACTGGGGCCCTTTTTCCAATAATCATCCGAGCCATTGATTTCTTATGTCACATATTTTGAACATTGACTCAAAACGACTGCGTCCATGTCTATGGTAAACCCCAAGGCAGGTTTATGCTATTTTCAAACCAGGGGAACATCTGCTAGACATTTTTTATTAAAAAAAAATAAATGAAAGCCAGGTGAAGAAAGGAAAAGTCAACAAACTTAGTTTGAGAAGAAACAAAAATCCAAACAGAGGATTACACTTAAGATGAATTCGCTTGATTTGATCTTCATTTAAGTTTGATGACTTTTTTTTCTTTAGAATAAAGACCGATGTAAAGAAATAATCTAAATAATAGGAATTCAAACCACTTGTGTTGACTCAAACACAAGCTTTGCTTCGCATGTGTTGACCCAAACTTTCTGCCCAGCGCATTGAAATTTAGAAGAAAAAGAAAACGGATGACTCGATGTCAGCATCTGCTGGCCTAGTCCTAGGCCCAGCAAGCCACATTATCGACATCCGCAGCCAGAACGGATTAACAGTAAAAGACAATATACAAGTGCCCTACAAGATACCATTGATTGTATCACCAAAGAAATGTGTAGTTACGGCTCAACAAAGACGACCCTCTTGCCCTTGCAGCAAACTTAGGCTAGATCTATGTCTCCATGCGTGTGTGTATGTCATTTAAGAAGTACGATACAAAGTGGGGACCAGAGGTGTCGGATTGGGGGAAGTAGAAGTAGAAGATGCGGATGCAAGTGTTTGTTAGTACTTTAGGCCTAGGACCCTTGTTCCGCCGTTAGTACTCCAGCTCTATTACTTACATATCACAGAGGCATAACCTTACATCTCATTTTCATCTTTTTTTTTCTTCCTTTTATCGGTAAAGAAGGAGTAATCCATGACATGGTTATCCCCTTGTGAATTATGCCTTCCAAAGCTTTGCCGGTTGTTTTGAACTTCGGATGTGTTGATCTTTTTCCTACCTTTTCCCCCAACAAGATCATCTTAAGCGTAGTCAACTGTACTGTGAAGATAACGGACAAAAGCTAATGACAGGTTCCACTCCAGCCTTATAACAAACACAATAACTCTGTCTTAAAAAGAGTAGAAGACTGGCCAGATACGATCACAGAATTTGGTACGAAACGAATCCATTCAACTTCCCTTGAGCATTTTCTTACGTCATAAATCTTAATCACTATTGAGGTACATTTTCTTGCATGCTGGGTGTTCGGTGCAGAGGGATAGGTGGGTAAAAGTAAATAAAGAGAAGTCAGGAATTTACTGATACCGGTAGGTGAAAAGTTACGTAAAGACGAATTTCGTTTGTACTGTTGAAATATTCTGAAACATTGCAGATTACTGGGACACGATCAAGATTGAGGACTGTACAATCAAGTAACACCAGCAATTTTCTCCATTTCTATGAGACCAGAGAGAATTTGTTCAATCATTTTCTACTGTCACTCATCTCACAATCACTCCAAAACAAAAAATATACATACTATGTACAAAACGCAACACTTGATGTCATCTTCTTCATAAAAATCTTTCACATTTTCAATGTTAACCAAACCCAAAAGGTCAAAAGGTGTTATCTCAGAATTCATTCTGTTTAAAACTACCAAAATTTAGCTCTTTCATTGCATTTTTCACTAAGAGAAGAAAAATGCTTTACTTTGTAGTAAGTTTAAAATCAAGACAGAGTGAGGACGGTATGTGGATGCTTCATGGTAAAAATCTCACATTAGCACTCAGATGTTCAGGGCGCAGCTATTTCTCTATTAAATGTAAGAACCGACCACTCCATTTCTTGTTATTCACCACACTAGCATCTGACGAGGATACATTAAATAAAGATGTAAACTACACTGTAGGGCTAAAGTCACTACATCGTTCAAATCTGGAGGAGCCCTTCTTAGCTGTTACATTCCGAGTAAATCAAAGCAAGTCAGCATTTGTATTTTCATCTTCCTGAAACTTGCCCCAAAAAAAACTCCTTCACAAATAAATTGCCGAAACGATATGGTCACAATATGGTGAGGTGATGATAGGGAGTGAAGAGAAAGAGAGAGAGAGAGAGATGACTGTGTTTTGCAAAAAGGAAGGACTCCCCTTCCGTGAAAAAAGTGGGTCCTATGCTACGTATCTGATTTCCACAACTTGATTGTCTTGTCATTCTCCAAGGCAGCCGAGGCAATGATATTTTCCGTTGGATGACAAGCACAACTGAGGACAACATCTGCACAGGAGGAAAGGGAAAGAGGGAACAAATCAATTTTTTATTTTTTATTTAACTTATAGTAATAGTCTAAAGACAAAGAGCGATTTAAATCATCTAAGATCGCTAGCACAAGATCGTAAGCGCTGGAGAGCCATGATAACAAAGATCATGAAGGTTGCCCACCCACCAACTTACATCCCTCACCACCTGCCACTGTCGGCATGCATCCCTTTCTAGAGGGTATTTTTTTTTAAGTCACTGGCTGCCGCAGGTGAACCAGCCACCTAATTGATAACTGCCCTAATTTTTAGGGCTTTTTTTAAAAATTCATAAAGTTTATCTCTTCAAGTAATTTTGTATGGTGATAAAGTGTGATAAGGTGTGGACTGTATGATGCAAAAATAAATCTTGGAATGTCTCGAATAGTTTTCATTTTTTGTGTCTCTAAAAATTCACATTTTGCAACAACAACTAAAAACAAACAAAATTAAACTATTTAAAATACAGTCAACACAAGCCAAAAAACATCATAAAATCCAATATCAGAGCAGAGCCTATAGTTTGATAGCTATCAACTATTTCAAAAATACCAGAGCGGTTGGCTCATTTAGGATGCTCACTACCTTCCATCACCACTATCTAGGTCAAGGCCTTTAATGTGTTGACTGTCAGGGACAGAGGGAATGACAGTACCCGACTAGCATACATTTCACCTAATATAAGAGCGCTTTATCTAAGGAGACTAACTCTAAAATTCCGGAACAAGGTGATAGTCTTCCTCTATGAAACTGCCAGAGCCGACAAAGTGTTGGTTTCTATGGGAAACAAATAGGCAAAATCATGACCGCACCCCAGTAGGCTTCAGCAACCAGAAATCTGTGGCCATTGACAGCAACTATTGGCATGAGCATTAATATAGAAGAAAATATTGCGAATCAAATGAGCTAAGTCCTGCATCAATATTTTTATGAATAACGCCAGAATCGTGTTTTGTTTTTATTTTTCAGCATATCCATTAGATCAGGAGGGAGAATACATGTTTTTTTTTAGCTCTCATGTAAATGTTAGAAAAATGGATATATATATAGTCTTTAAAAAAAAATGTTTTAAAACCCAGCCTTCTCCTGTTATAGTGATGTGAGCTTGCTTTGACACTTCTCAGTTCAGTAATTGGACTTTTCCCAAATTAGTCTTCGATCGGAGATCAGCCAGGATGAGAATTGCAATTCCGATTGCTTTCTCGACCTAGTTCAAGACTTTTGTGCATTATCTGTTTTTGTTTTCAAAATGCCCTCAAGATAATCAAGAAGACTACCGAAACCGAATCAAAAGCAGGTCTGATCCAGTTAAACATAGTTAATTCAAAGCAGGTGACTTGGATATTTAGATAGTGAAAATCCCAAGCTGATGCTCAGCATTACTAGCCGCCCGCCCTCCCATTGACCATTTGGTCCTTATATCTTTCAGGAAACAACGTGTACCTGTGTGGCCTGTCAGCTTCTGAACCACCTCTTTTGTTTGCAAGTTCCAAATGTACACCATATTGTCTTCGGAGCCAGCCACAATCCACTGTGAAAATGAAATGAAATTAATTAATTGAAATTAAAAAATATCGTTCCTCCAGTGTTAAGGGTAGTCTAGTAACACCCCTTATAATTGTTCTAGTAGGGAAAATTAATATTATAATTATGTCCCTTCCTGTTGACTTCAGCGAGATTTTTCTTTTCTGAATTTTCACAGCCACTTTTCTGTTGAACTACCAGCATTGAGGATTGATGATTCAAAGCGGACATGCAAAGTAATGCATAGGCAGCAGTTTAAGTCAGCAAACTAAAGGGAGGTTACAAACAGTTTACCAATATCTACTGAACCTATGGCAGCAGTTTAAGTCACCAAACTAAAGGGAGGTTACAAACAGTTTACCAATGTGACGACAATTTCAAGGCATGAATAGACCAGCAGACCAGCATTTTATATATACTACAACAACTCATACTGCCAACATGTGGGCACAAATACAAGCCGCACTGTATTTATCTCTTTGGGTTTTTTTCTTAAAGCAGGGTAAAAAAAAAATTCAATGAATGTTGGTTTGGAGAATAAAAATGTACATTTGTTATTATACTTGCTGTAGTTTTAAATAAATCTTAAGTCACTACTACTATTGGAAATACCTTGAATAAATACAGAGTTCATTCATATGCTGCGATACAACAGACAGTTTTTAAACATCAAATTTGCCTCTTACCTTGCCACCGGTAACAGAGAAATTAGCAAAAACACAATATTTTTCATTTTTGTGGCCCAAATAAGTCTTCAGACACTGAAACGATAAAAAGAAAAGAGAAAAAGCAATTATATACTGGAATTCTATACACAAAAAATTCTACATCTGAAAATAACCAGGTTACATATATATATATATATATGTTTTTTTAAATCATTTTGTATATAAGTCTATCAAACCCATTCATATAAGAAGAAAATGAGAAGAAAATGTTTTTAAGATTTTCCTCACTATCAAGAATCCACTTGAAAAATATATTCGAAAAAGCATCATGATTTGTGAGTTAAGATGAAAAAAAAAATGGAAAAGCATGCAGCTTGAAAAAAGAAAAAAAAAAGAAAAAGAAAAGGCAATGTCACCTAAAGATTTAACGACTTACTTTTCCCTTTGAATAATCCCATAGTTTGAGTGTGCTGAGGATAGAAGAAAAAAAAAGGCAACATATTACCAGAACATACACAACTCATTTCACTACTTAAAAGTACTTTCAAAGATCATTTTTTCTTTCCTTTTCTTTCAAACGTAAACTATATCATAGCTCGATGACTACAAAGGGTCCAACGGGAGATTATGCAGAGGATATCAGAGAGAGCAGACGGTGAAAAGTTCATAAATATTTTCTTTACCAGTATCATCATTTTCAAATCATTTCTCCATTGTGGATAATGGTACATTTTTAATTCAACTGAAGAAATTTATAAGTCATTCATTGTTTTGTCTGAGTTTGGGTGGAATTCAGAACCCAATAATTCTTTCGGGACATAAACCATAGCCATCCTTAACATGATACAAAACTACCAACAACAAAAAATAAGTCAAAGAAAGACAATAAAGCATCAGCTTAATTCAACCTTCCAAATGTTACATTAAATATTCATAAAAGGAAAAAAAAAGTCAACCCACAATGTTGCCTACAAACGTGAAGTTTGCTCAGAAAACAAACTAAAACATATGTTTCTATCGCCAATAGTAAAAGTATCTTAATAAAGATTCAATATCAAGCAGAGAAAGAAAGGTATGCCTAGCAAGCATTCATACAGCAATAACATGAGCAAAATAGTAATGGAAGTCAACTAGTTAGAAGACCAACATGTCTTGATATTCCACGGTTTCAACTCCTTTTCATTTGAATAAACCTGGCCAACAGACCTGCATACTTCTCAAACCAGCATCACTAACACTGACGTAAATAAATAAGCGTCTTGGTAACAGGCACATCTCTATACAGACAATACTTGATAGTAGTGCTGCTCTGAGAAATCAGATCACATAAGAAGATACCCCTGATGTGGCATTAAGCAAAATTGTTGCACCTCCAAAATTCCAGGTTTTGAGAAACAAAATGGCCTTAAAATTTCAAAAATGTCTCTAAAATCATAAATAAAATTTTAAAAACCATAAAACAAACCAAACCAAACAAAACAAAAAACAACAAAGCCCACTTTTATTTTCTCTGTAGCGGCCATGCCTTGAATTCTACTTAAAAGGAAGTTGAGGGCCCCTGCTTTCACCATAACACCTTTCAGTCTCCTTTCACGGTAAATGAGGATACAGAACAATCTTGATATCATGTACTCTCTTCAGATAGAAAACTTAATACCTGGTAACCAAGGTACATTGCAGTTATAGTTTTAAAGGGAAGTCATCTAACCTGGGCTTTGACAAACCAGCACTGGCTCTACAAGCTGAGTGCACATTGTATCTCAGGCGTGTTCTATAACGAGATGCTGCCCTTCGACAATTTTGCTCTAGAGCAGTGAATGGTTATTTCAAGTTTATAATAAGTGAGAACAAGACTGTAATAGACTATGAGTAGAAATAAAGGGAGCATTACTTGTCTAGAGTAGCTGCCAAAATGTATTTGCCATTTGGGGAAAATTTTACAAATGATACTGGTGGATTATCATCATCTGTGAAATAGGAAGAAGAATTACATGAATAGAACAATATTATTATATAAAACTAAAAGAGCAACTTTATGTTTCAATGTATTTTACTGATTTCTTACATGATTTTAAAGCAAATACAAACCAGCCGTTTCTCTGTCAAAATATTTTAGATATGTGATATTGTAAAGTGGCATTACCAAACCTATCTAGATTTCTACTTTACATTCATACACTTTCTTTTGTCACTTCAGTGAAAGTAAGCCTAAACATTGTATGTGCAATTTATAGATGCCCCTAGCAATTAATTCCCGGTGATTTTCTTATTTGAACTGCTGGATGATCTCAAGGTGCCTCCCCATTTATATCATGTATTGAAATTTTTTCCTTTTCTTATTTTCTTTTGATTATAGAAAACCTCTTACCTATGAGGGTTTTTAAACACTGTCCCGATGCTGTGTCCCAGATTCGGCTGTGAAGCAGACAAAATTAGACACAATTCAAGTTGCAATGATAAACAATACTCTGTAACTAGTCATGAAATGCAAGTTACAATAAAAGGACCAAAAAAAAAAAAAAAAAAAAAGACCTTGAATGCATAAAATAAATAGCTTAGAACAAGACTGAAGAATGTAGCAGACATAACAAAGATCAGGGAAGAGATACAGTCAGAGCAATGGATTACGACATCAGTAAGTCAGTTTATAGTTAAAAGATATAAATGAGGACCACAAAGATTTGCATAAATAAAGCATTAAATATTTACCAGTTAATTTTTAATTTCATTCTCAAGCAAATGCCAAAATGAATCCCTCATCATAGAAATGTACAAAGACTCCTTATTGATTAATGAGCTCTTCGGAAACCCCCAAACACTGTTAGAATTTGCTTCGAAAATGGGATTTGAAAGACCAGTTAATTCTATCTAACAAAAAGAGAACTACGTCTCAAAATCATAAATGAAAAAGGAGTGATGTATTATGACAATAAACCCTCTCAAATTGGCTATGTTGCTTGAACATTTCACACATGATATTTGGTGAAAATTGTGACACATCATGATAGCAAAAATTTAATTGCGTTTTATTTAAACATTTCAAAAACATAAAATTGAGGCCTTTGTTTCAACTTCTTGCTGGACATCCCAAATAAAATGTTAAAATGTCAACTCACCACAAACCATCATAGCTACTGGATACAATGAGAGATCCATCTCGATTAAAGTGAACCTGAAGAAAGAGAAAAAAAAAAGCAAAAGATTTATTCACTGCATTTCAACTCTACTCTCTCATTAAATGATATTATTATTTATGCTTAACTTTTATCACACCTATGACAAATAATTTTTTTATTATTATTATTCTCCTTCCCAATTCTATTCCACATAAAAATCTGCAACACTTTGACATATTTCTGTTTAGTTGATCTTACAATAAAACATGAACGTATATATAATTATTATTATTGTTCAGATTCTAAACAAACATTTCCCCCGATGCTTCATTCCAATTTTTTATGCCTTGTTTAACTACAATGTTACAGAAAATTTCATGAAGGGACAAATCAGGTCTTTTTTTACCATAATTATTATTACTATAATGATTACTATTGTTGCTGTTGTAGCTTTCGTCATCGTCATTATCATCATCATTATGATTATTACTATTATTATTAAATAATGTGAAGACAGATTGAAATGAGTAAGCCCCTGAAATAATTTCACTGCCAATTTTTACAGATTTAAAATATATATATGTTGCTAAGACAATTACATTACAACAGTTTCAATTCCAGTCACAAGTGAAGTACGGAGGTCTCTAGTTTCACACAAAAACATGTCAGTTCCATGAAAAACTCCGAATTCAATGATTGCAACTTCCATCATGTGACTTTAAATAGATCTTAATGAAAAATACGGAAGGATTTCTACCATACCATAATTGTCAACAAAACTGAATAAGTATGTCAATGTACTCACTGCAGTGACAGGATCTGAATGTGCAGGCAAAGTTTTGAGGCATTTTCCTGTTTTAACATCCCATATGCGAACACTTTCATCAAACTAAAAAGAGAGAGTAAATGACTTGTGAGTGAAGACAATGTAATATGAAAAGAGCTTAATGACAACCATAATACTATATATCTTTATTGCGACAAGAAAATACTGATATATGCAAGAACTAGGTCAGCAATCAGTATTTCATTTAAAATAAAATAAATCTAAGTCAAAAATATAAACTAAATGGTCTTAGAACATTTCTTTACATTTCTGACACATTTCAGCTTCAAGATCTGAGGAGAAATTCTTACATGCAGTGAAATTAACATAATACATTCAAAATAAACACTTGCATATCTGTCGCCAATAACTGACACCAAAAATTTCATATTTACAGTAATTTTTATGACAATTCCATGCTCCAGCATTTCTTCATGCCAATCACATTTATTACAGGTAACCTATGGACAACAAGTCCTCCAATACAAAAATAAAAAACCCATGACTATCAATCATTCAGTAAAGCAGAATGCTAAACAGGAATTAGCCTTTTAAGTTTTGCTAATTCAGGAAAAGTAAGATCCAAATTTTGACTTAATGCCTGACCAGATTTTGAAACAAAGCTCCTTTATTTAAAAAAAAAAACACTTTTTATTACTAAGTAGCTGAACATCAAACACAACATAAATCTACTGTCATTGCAATTCTGAAGCAGAAGAGTGAAAGCTGTCAAAATAATCAGCATATCATATTTATAAAAAAAAAAAAAGAAATAAATAAGTAAATAAAT
>JBCJKE010424013.1:0-15366 GCA_039654525.1 Melibe bucephala | reverse complement strand
CCCCCCCCCCCCCCCCCCCCCCCCCCACGTCTTTGCATCAGACTTTTTGGTAGACATTTACTGTTACTTTAACAAGAGTTCCCTGAGGGCACACCAATTTGCCAAGTTCCAGGAGTTCTATGGGAAGGAGCAGCTGAAGATACTGAAGAATGTAGCAATCCCTTGGTTGAGCACTGGGAGATGTTTGAATAGACTGCTGCTCAATTGGGATCCACTCAAAGAGACTCCTTCATAGAGGAAGTAAAGGAAGAAGACTTCGTAGAAAGAGGAGATGCAAGCCTCAAGACAACTGACAAAATTGTGAAGAAAAAATTCAAATGGGATTGGCTTCAAGATAAACTGGAAGGTGGTGGATACTTTTCGGACTGTTCTCGAAAGTTGAAGGAGCCTGGACTTGTATTGTGCGCAGTGACAAGATTAATTATGGAAGCATTGTACACACTGACATGATTAATTATGGAAGCATTGTACACAGTGACAAGATTAATTATAGAAGCATTGTACACAGTGACAAGATTAATTATGGAAGCATTGTACACAGTGACAAGATTAATTATGGAAGCATTGTACACAGTGACAAGATTAATTATGGAAGCACTGTACACAGTGACAAGATTAATTATGGAAGCTCGGGTAAGAAATCTCTACTTGCCCACGTGAAACGCCCTGTGCATTTAAAGAAGCAAAAGGAGGAACAACCCATTAATAAGACACAACCAGCCATGTTTCAAAAAGTTAAGACCCTAGAGGAAGGAAAGCCTTCCCCAGTGCCTGTATTGCCATATGGCGCTCCTGAAAATGTTGTGGATCAAGTCCCGTTAAGCGATAGGGATATGCCTCAACCATCACTACCCCGTGTGATCAGTTTGGGAGATCGGCAGTCACATCAAGAAGCCACGGTCTGTAGTTTCATTGCTGAGCATTCTCTGCCCTTTTCCCTCGCACCCTGACTGGTTGTCCTAGCACAAGAGCTTTCTAAGGACCACCAGGCTTTACAAGGACTGAAATTAGAAAGAACATCAGCAACGTGTAAATTGAAGGAAGGTGCTTCTGGTTCTCTTTAGAAAGAGACTGATTACTGCCCTGCAGAATTCTCCATTCTCAGTGAACATAGATGAAAGCACACTTGAATCAAACAAAAAGAGAGTTCTAAACATTTTGGTGTGTTACTTTGATGAAGAAGTTGACAGGAATGTAACGCATTTACATATGCTTCTGTGGAAATGACAGTGGTACATGCAGACACAGTCTATGCGGCTGTCATGGACAAATTTCATGAAGACAAGATTCCATTCACCAATCTGGTTTCTGTTCTCTGATACTGATAGTGCTGCCTACATGCGCGGATGTAAAAATGGATTTCAAGTTAAAGTAAAGTAGACAGTTCCCACTGTCTTAGATATTGATGGGGATGTCTGCCATCATTTACACAATGTTACGAAGACTTTTGTCACACACCTCAACCCAGACAGCCACCTCCAAAAACTGTTAGGCGGTGTTCACAGGGACCCGTCATTAAGTGCTGATCTTCGAGAAGACCTTTGTCAAATAGCATCAGTCATTGGAAAGCCAGCGTTGTTGCCTGTTGAATTTGCCGACTACAGGTGGATGTCCTTGATCGATGCTACAACACGCCTTCTGTGGAGATTCAGGATCAACTGACTGTGTTCTATTTTGCATGGTTACCCCAAGAAATGAGGGAAATGCACAGTGGAAAAGTGACACAGATCCTGAAGAAGCCGCAAGCAGGCAAGAGATGCCAGGTCTATAGCCTACCGAGAAAGCTTCAACAGAAAAGACTCACCTCTTACGGCAAAGTTAGGAAGAGTAGGATAGTGAACAAGTTGTTCACAAAACAAAGAGGACAACATTTCTCTTTTTTTATACCATGTTGTGAAGTCAGTCAGTCCTTTGTTTAAAAGCTGCATCTTGGCATTGGAAAAGGGAACCCCACAGGTGGTACACAAGCTTTATGACAGGATTCTGAAAGCTGCATCTTGGCAGTGGAAAAGGGAACCCCACAGGTACACAAGCTTTATCATACTTTATGACAGGATTCTGGAGGCATTCACCAAGTTCCTAGCAACTTACACCAAGCCTGAGATACTAAATAGACCCAGATGTTGTGTCAAGACCATCGACCTTACACAAGGAGATAATTTCATGTGCCCAAAGCACACGACAATGGGCAGTGAGGCCAGTTCTCTTCTGCAAAAGACATCAGATAGTGACAAGACAGACATGTTGCGTCAACTGAAAAAAGCCCACAGTGCCACTGGGATCTACGTGAAATCCAAATGGCCTCTGGACAACAAACTAATCATTGCCCTCTCATCACTGGACCTCATTGCCAGGAGACATTCCACCACAGAATACATGATGAAGCAGTTGAATTGACTCGTTCACCTGCCAGAAACAGATGAGTGAGTTTCTTCTTCAACTGGACAGCTTCCATGTTGACTGCACTACACCATGCAGAACAGGCAGACAAATTTAGAGTTGGATGAATTCTGGACATCGCGTACGCACTCCTTCTCTGCCTGAATCAACTTACCCGTTAACTGACGGTCAGTCGGTCAGCACTGTGTGAAATCAATCTTCATGCGCTTATCCTGAGCGGACATTCCTAGCGAGTATCCCGAACGAAACTTCCTTTGATCGGCCCGCTCTGGCCTTTCCGACTGGGGGTCAGAGCACTCAGCACGTAATTAACCGGTAGTTAATACGTGTTAACGATTCGACCCACCCTGGTGCCGTAATTAACGGCTGTTTCCACCAATGGAAGGATAGTTATTGGCTAAGAAACGCCATCTTGTGTAAATACTATCAAAATCTGCCTTCATTTCTTGACTTGGTTGTTGAATCAGAAGCATCACGAGCTCATATGAGAAAATTCGGTACATCTATCTTTGATAGTTCTACTTCTGCAAGAGTTTTTTTCTGTGAGCCGGTGAGGATTTCTTGGTGAGTTGTAACAACCAAATCAAATTCAATGGATCAGTGCTGCCAAACCAATGGATAGATCTGCTTTGTTTAAGCATTTTATTAAAGGATAATATGTGTACTTTACTAAGGCAAAGAGTTCATCTGCTCCCTAGCCTTCATTTTTCAGTAATCTGCACTTTTATTAAGTATGTTGTTGCAAGCTGATCTTAAATTTCCTGATTTCATCAGATTCTTATAGTGTAATGATAATTGAATCTTTTGCATCCTCTTAACATAATATAAAATGTGTTTTACATAAATTTGTTTATTTTTTTAATTACACAATGGAGCACACACTTGACTTACATAAACAACATTTGAATGAACTGTGTTGTGTATGTGCAGCCATAAATGTGACTCAAAAACAAATTAAACGAAGAAAAAAACCCATATTGTGTGCGGAACATTCACGGGAAATTCTTCTAGTTTTTGGTATAAACCCAAACGAGGACTCTGAGGAAAAACATTCCCAATATATATGCCAAAAATGTCTATGTAGCATGAGGAATCTCATAAAGAGACAAGGTCCCCAAGCACTCCAAAATGCACGTGAGAAAGTGAAGTCAAATGTGAACATTTGGTATGCATATGACACTGCGACTACACGTGTCGAGGACTGCAGTTTATGCACCCACTGAATGGCCTTGAGGACGGGGTGGATTAGGGGCTCATCTTCGTTTAAGCAGCAACCAAAACGTGGATGTGGTTGCATCATCGAGTGCGAGCAGCCCAAATCCAGATGACATGGACTGTACAGACTACTATAATAATATAATCTTACCTCTGGCATCATCATCTCCAATGGTCCATCATACACAAAATATACGTGACCTCACTGTGGGGAATTCTTAGAGTTCCGTCCCCTCATGGTCACGTGATGATGGCAAGGGTGCTTGCGCAGGCGCCGTGGGAAGAACGAAATAACGGTTGTTCAGCTCTCGGCATGATGGGAGGCAGGCGTACTGTTGTCTGCGTGATGCGCTATGGCTAAGTATCTTTAGATCTAGATTCTGGCTGGTGTTTTTCTGATTTGTTTTTCTCACTCTAGATCTAGTTGTTGGCAGCTTGGGACTGTCGGTAGCACGGCAGGGAGTTGTGGGAATTCCCCTGCGTGGTGGTGGTAGGTGGTGACTAAGGGAAGGTTGGAGAGTCACCAAGGCAGATTGGGTCTGTCGTGTTAGTTGGCCTCTGAGATTACAAGCTATTTTGGCTGTATTGGATCTAGATCTAGATCTGGATCTAGTGTGGTCATGGCAAAGGAGGCTGCCATGATCGGGGATCTCCTGAAGGAGGAGCAGGAGACCGATGTGGTGGGGGGTGGTGCAGATGCGCCGCCTCCAAGTCAGGGGGTGCAGGACACTGCGCCTCGGGGGGCGCAGAGTTCTAAGCCTCAGGGGGTGCAGGTACCTGCACCCGTGCTTCTGGCTGGCATCTTGAATCAGGCAAGAGGGCCGATTTTAGATTGGCTGAGCCATCAGGTGCCGGTGTTCACTGGCGATGGATCTATGGAGGTGACGGATTGGATCCAGCAGTACGAGAGGTTCTGCGGGTTGGAGCGAGTTCCTCCGACTGATCTCGTCGGGTATATGCTTGGCGGGAATGCTGCCCGTATATTCAGGGGTATGCGGGTCGGCGAGGCCTCACAGTGAGAGATCGTGACGGCTGTATTGACAGCCGAGTACGCCATGCCTCGCCAGGGGGCATGGCGACGTTTTGTGGGTTGTCAGCTGGAAGCTGGTGACACCATAGATATGTACTTGAGTCGCTTGGAGCAATTCGGGGGGCGTTTGGGCCTATCATCGTATGATCTTAGCTTTCCGGCTAAGTTCTACGAGGGCCTGCCCTCGTCAATCTATGAGTGGGCGGTTATGCATGAGAGTGCGTACACGGCCGATTTTGGGACTGTGCTGTCCTGTGTGCGTGAGAGAATGGTCTCCCGCAGGGCAGTAGAGGGGCGTGGCAGGGTGGCTGCGCGGCCTGCTGTCGTTGCTGCAGGGCAGCAGAAGGGAGGCAACGGTGGCTGCTTTCGGTGTGGCGGGGCGCATCTGATGAAGGATTGCCCCCAGCGCCGGCTCGAGCCTAGTAAGAAGGGCAAGGGCAAAGCAGGAGGGCCGGGTGCTTTCGTTGCGGAAGCACTGATCATATGATGCGGGATTGTCTCGCAAGGGTGGCATGCGTCACCGGGCCAGCCGAGGGCGGGTCGAGTTTTCGGGAGGAGGACGCAGACCGGGGCGACGATTTATGCAGAGATTGCTGGAAGCCTCAGTTCCCAAAGGGGAGTGAGGTTCTGAGTGGTGCTAGTGCCCCATGGGACGGCTCGGTGCTGTTCGGGGAGGCAGGAAGGGTTACGACCAGTAGCCATGTGCCAGTCGTCCAGGCTGTTCTAATGGTCGTTGTTTCCGGTATTTGGTTGACACTGGAAGCGAGCAGACTTTGGTGAGTCCGCGGGTGACGGAGGGATTAAGTTGGAACCGGGTCAGCCTTTGCTGACAGCGGATGGCAGGATTTTTAATGTCATGGTTAAAGAGTTAAGTATGTTTTCCTTGCTGAGAAAAAGACAACAGTGGAGTATTTCTTCAGGAAAAATGTCAAATTGGATCCAGTAGACATGGCCTTATGCCACCATATATATGCAGACTGCAAGGTCAAGAAGCAACAAGAAGGCTGCCGTTGAGAAAGCCAAGAAAACAGCCTAGGCCTTGCTGATGAGGACAGACATTACCACCTGGGTGACCCTAACTTGAAGAGACAGGCCTAGCAGTTCTGCAGATCTTCAAAAAAGATCAAGAAGTCATTGTGACCAGAGATGAATGCACCTCTAAGGGACAGAATAACATTTTGATAATCAAGAGGGTTGTTGGTATTGGTACTGTTGGATTCTACATTGTTGTATGTGTACATTCTTTGTTTTTTATGCTTCTTTTGAAACTGCATTCTAGCAGTGCAGAAAAAGTTGTGGTTTTTTTGTTTTGTTTTGTTTTACTTTTCTTTTTTTTTTTTTTTGGCTGGAGGGCCCCGGCATATGCAACCAGGAAGGTAGAAAAGTTGTGGGAGGCTTTGCGTTTCAAATCAACCCACCTCTTCCTCATGTTCTTAACCATTTGCCACAGAGATTAAGAGTTGCCGATCGTCGCCACTACTGGCATCCACCTAGTGTCGCAGATTTTGACTCCTTTCGTTTAGTGCGAAAGTGCTCGTTTTTCGCTAGGCAGGATGCGGTTATAAATTGTGGATCTAGATTTAGCCGAAAACGAAGTTTCCAGTGGTTTTTCTTTCATCAAAATCGACAGACTCTTCGAATTTTTAAACATTTTATCATTTTTTGAGTGAAATTTTGGAAAGATAGACGAAGTTCTTCGATTATTTAGAGAAGCTACAGGTAGTGTTCACGACGGAGATCGCTACAATTTGGACTAAGAGGAAGATTTAGATGGAGACGATGATGGCAGTGATGTTGAGGTGCCTATTGTCGAGTTCGATGACAGCAGTAGCACTAGATCTAGTGACGATGAAGAATATGACGTTGATGATGCTGCTACTGATCGTGGATGGAGTAATGTACAGGAAGATATGATTGTGCATGACTTCAATGAAGCTACTGGGCCTATCCATGACTTAGATGAGGAACATGGGCCCTATGACTACTTCAGCCTCCTCATTCCTGATTGCTACTATGATGAAGTAGCAGTCCAAACCAATCTTTCTGCCGAGCACAGACAAGCGTTATGAAAAAATCAACCAGTACTTCCACCTCAATGATTCAAGTCGGCCAGAAGCTGCAAGAGGATAACCGAACCACGACCCCCTGCACAAAGTTAGACCTCTACTGAATCTGATCAAGACTAAGTGAGAAAGCTTTTATTATAGTTATATTATATATTATATATTATATACTGTTGAGTCTGTCACTGCCAGTTTTCGTGTCAAAATTTTTTTTGTCACGAGTACATTTGTTCCCACTTTGTTCATTGGTTGTCATCATTCATCCGTGTCTGGCCTTTTTTGTAATAGTCTTATAACATTCTCAAATTGATTTGTAAGCTTACATAATACATTTTTAGACTTTGTATAAAATTTTATTTTCCTTCAGTCAAAAAATCATTTGTAAAATATGTGATATAATATAATAAATAAAATATTATATATATATATATTTTCTTTTTCCTCCACAGCACCGCACAGTTCTACAAACCTGGAAGGGACATCAGCCTGGATGAAGCCATGATAGCCTTCAATGGAAGGCTTTTGTTCAAGCAGTACATCAAGGGGAAGCTAAATCCTTGGGGTGTCAAGGTCTGGTGTACTGCTGATTCGGCGACAGGGTACTTACTTGACTTCGACGTTTACACCGGCAAGGTGACCGAACCAATGCCCCACGGAACCCGGCATCATATCATCATGTCCTTGGGGAAGAATTCTCTCGGCAGGAATCACCATTTTTTTATGACAACTTTTTCTCTTCGGTGCAACTGACTAAGGATCTTCTGGCTACACGAACATACTCATGTTCCACCGTGCTGCCAAATCGTAAAGGTTGGCCTAACGCCCTAAAACCATGGAACACAAAACGTATGCAACGTGGGGAAGTTCGTACTCGACAGCAGGGCAACATTGTTGTCACTGTCTGGAAGGACAAGCACCACATTTCGATCCTTAGCTCGAACACAACGCCCGGAATGACCACCGTCTCTCGATGCACACCCAATGGCTGCGTGGATGTCACCATTCCTTCCACCGTGGCAGCCTACAACTAATCGATGGGAGGGGGGTGTAGATCGTTTCGACCAACTTTCGTCCTACTATCCCGTGGGGCAGAAATCCGTCAAGTGGTGGCGATATCTGTTTAACTTTCTGTTACAAACCGCCCTTGTCAACAGTTGGATTATTTTTTCCACATCTCACCGCCCTCCCCCGAAATCAAGAGCCCTGAACCAGGTGTTATTTCACCTCGCCATCAGTGATGCTTTGGTCAAGGGCAATGTGTGCAGGAAGAGGAAGTCGATCTCCCTCCATCCTGCCACCCTCGGACTTGGCACAGGAGACTTCCAGGAGCATCGGCTCATCCGCTTCACTGGAAGCAAATGGGGATGTTTTTGGTGTATGAAGAACAAAAATTTCACGAAAGGTGCTCGTGCCAGGCAGACTGTTTACGGCTGCAATTTGTGCCGAGTCAGGCTGTGCAAGGGAGACTGCTTCAGTCTTTACCATGACAGCCTCAAACAGTGAACAAACATAGACTTTTAGGGTCGCAAATGAACATTCCAATGGACATACATGGGTTGGTGTTGTAAATTTTTGTTTTCCTTCTTTTCGTGACGGGATTATCAATATATAATAAGGAAAAAAATGGATGAAATATTATTCATTCCTTTCTTTGCTTATTTGTCTTGTACAATGTGAAATTTCATAAGGATCTGTTGAATAGTTTTTGTTGTATGATTTTTAAAAAAATGTTAGTATGTAAATATGCCGAGTTATCTCCCTTCTGTTAGGGAGACTGTGCCTATAACTGAACATGGCCTTAACCCGCGTGGCGCTATGGGAATAAATTTATTCCCGGATGCGTTACCCGGGAAGAGCTACGGGAATAAATTTATTCCCTGACCTCGTTTACCCGAGAAGCGCTTCCCTTCAACCCTGACCTTCTTTAATTAAACTTTAATGGAAAATTCTTTAGTTCCTTTTATGGTAAATGACCCGGAAGTTTTCGTAATTAAACTATTAATAGTATCCAATCAAAATACACGTTAAATTAAAATCGTGGCTTGTCTGAAAGCTTTGTTATCAATCGACAAAGTGGGGCGGGCGCATTCGAACAACTGCGAACCACCACGTCGGTTGATCCACCTCTTCTGCTTGAGCGCGTACGCATTGTGTCTACTATTGTTAGTTTTGCTATTGTTTTTCTACAACAATGGCTTCATCGTCAACGTCAATGGAGGTCCTCGATCTCAGCAACCCTAGTATTCTTCGCAGCCTAATGGAGTCGGGGCCAAGTGGAGCCTTTATAACTAAATTAACGACTATGGAGGACTCAGACATCGAGGAGCTGGACGACGAGTCACCACCGTCGCAGTCCCACGTGTTACCAATCCATCGGCGAAGGATGGAAGAGGAGGAAGAGGAGGGAGGAGAGTGATGAGTGGCGGTTTAGGATGAAAGGAGGGAGGAGAGTGATGAGTGGCAAACCGGTGCACTTTCCGTTCACTGGCATGGAGGGGTTGCAGGTGGAGATGGCGGAGAATGCATCGCCGTTAGATTTCATGGTGTTGTTTATCAACAGCGACATGATAGGGCGCATTGTCACTGAGACGAACAGGTGAGTTTTCTTTTTATATCATTTTCATTTAGATTTATTATTGTGTGTAATGTCTATGTTTTTTTATTTTGTTTGTATTTTTAAATAATTCAATCTTGTCTATACTTTGCGAGAGTTTGTTTCGGCCCTCCGGAACAATTTCTAAAACGTTTTTCTACCGGGCAAGGATTGACGAGGTAATGGTGGCATGGAGGGGACCGCTCGCCTTCAGGGTGTACAACCCCGACAAACCAGACAAGTTCGGTATCAAAGTGTTCGAGTAGTGCGATAGCGCAATTGGATACTGCTCGAACCATGAGTTTTACACCGGAAGTCAACCTTGCTCAGCCCGTGGAGCTACCTACGATGTTGTCTACAGGTTGATTACGCCATATCTTGGCTGTGGTCGCAACCTGTATGTCGACAACTACTATACTAGTCACAACCTCTTCACGTCCCTGCTTGTCAACATATAATGCCGCACTCTCCGCCTGAACAGGAAGAACGGCCCACCAAAGCAGATGCTGCCTAAGTTGAAGAAGAATTCCCCCAATGTCACCCTGATGAACGGTTCCCTTAACCTTCTCAGGTTCTACGACAAGCGGGAGGTGAATATCCTCACAACGGCTCACAACGCCGCAATCGTCGCCACTGGCAAGGTCAACCCAGTCACGAAGGAGGCTGTATACAAGCACAAGGCTGTGGTTGACTATAATAAATACATGGGTGCTGTGGATCGGAGCGACAAAATGGTCTCTTATAATGCGTTTGAACGCAGAACACTTAAATGGTGGAAGAAGGCTTTTTTTTACATGTTCATGCTTAGGATTTTGAACTCATATTGTGCAAAAGACTACAAGCCTTAAAAAACTTTCGCACAGGATTTTCAGACGAGAGTTGGCGAAGCAGCTGATCGCCTTCATGCCAATCACACTCAGCTCCTCTGTTCGGCCGTAGGAACTTGGTGACACCTCCCTCCTCGATCTCTCTGCTCGATATTTCCTCAAGCTCATTCCTGTCAGACCAGGCTCGTCTACCAAGAACCCCCAGCGAGACTGTGTCGTCTGCTCGGAACCAGGGAAGCGGCAGAAATCCCGCTATGAATGTCCCTCCTGAAACGTCGGACTTAATGCGGTGCCCTGTTTTAAAATCTATCACTCAAACAAGGATTTTAAACGGGCCCTCAAGCGCAAGCAGGAGTCAGCTGAGTAAGCCTGTCAGCAGTCCACTCCAAAGCTCTTTTCAGGGCTCACAGTCCTTTTTAGGGCTAGAGATTAAACTCTCAAATTGGCTTAAGGCAGTCCCAAGCCTGCAACCTCATTGCACTTGTACACTGAATTTAGTGGCAACACTAGGTAGGCTACTTTGTACATCACAAGGGACTCAGAGGGGAGAGTACACTATTATACATTTCAGGTTGTGTTTTCGTGGATTATACTCGTGTGTTTATATTCCAAATTGGTAAGTTGGCCCTAATACTTAGGCTAGGATTTTTTTTCTCATAACTACGAGTTCTGATAACCAAAATAGCTTCTATATATATTATCTTTCAGTATGTACAGCCTTTTTGTAGAATAGCTCATTTTATAAACTTAATGGTTAAGATACTCAAACAAGATGAACAAGATGACCAAAGAGTTTCTGACCTCCAACTGGTCCGATGCTCCCAAAACAACAAAGCTCCAACTAGAGTCCAAGAAGCTGGTCAAGACTGATGAGGTACCTGGACCAGTGTGCAATTACAAGTTGCAGCACAATGTGAGGAAGGACAAGGATCTGATGATTGGTGAGGAATGCAAAGCCTGTTTGGCCAACAGAGGAGAAATTGGTCACACAGACAGCGAATTGAAACACTTTTACATAGGTGTGAAAGGATACTTCACAGTCACAGAAGTGATCGAGTACTTGCTGAAGTACCTGCCCATCGAAGATCAAGAGTCAGTGAAGACGAGCATTGCTGAATCAGCGAAAATTGTTCCTTCATCTTTGGACGCCGTCAGGTAATTGTGTGACAAATACCCTATCCTACTGACTGCTGGTGCCACTATAAACAAAATGAATGAAACATTTGCTTATCTTCATGTTATGGAGGACCAGTTGAGCTCTACAAACAAAAGACTAGATGAGTTTTGGAAGAAGATTATAGAGCATCGCGATGAGACCTCAAAGCAACCTTTCAAGAACATAGCTGGGGTCTGCAAATTCACCATCACATGCCCTTTCAATATTTGTGGCCGAGACATCAACTACGCTGACACCATACTACGTGACACACTTATCCGCGGCATAGCTGACCCTGACATCCAACTGGACCTTCTCAGCCACAAGAACCGGGATATGAGCGTGGAAGATGTCCTCCAGTTTGTGAAAGCAAAAGAAGCCAGCAAACAATCAGCCTCCTGCCTACTAGGCACACACGCGACGCTTCAGCCGCATCAGACATGGTTGATGCTGCAAGCAGCAATTATGAAAAGAGTAAACGCCTCACCCTAAAAGAACTTTGTATGTATTGTGGAAAGGCAGGCCATGGCGCGTTCCCCAGCCCGGGCCCAGAGAACCGACTGCCCAGCATACGGCCATTGATGCCAGGTGTGCAACGAAGACCATCGCTATGACTCTGTCTGCCGTATCAAACACAGACCATCAAAGCGCTGATCAAAACTTACTTGAAAATAAAACAGAAGAAGGCAAGGAGAAACCAGTGTCAGTCAGCATCTCAACAAAATTCATGATCCAAACACAAATCAATTGAAAGTCAATTAACTATGGGCAAGTCCAAAGGATTTCCCGACTTCTGTCATGATTGAGAGCATCTGGCCCGTCGTCATGTGACTGTGTATAAATTGGAATTAAAAGGACACTGTTAATTAAGATTGGTTCTCAATAACGTCAGAATAATGCTACGACAATAAAAGCTGAATAACATCAAGAAGGAAAAGGAAATAGAAAGATTAAAGATTACGAATTTGGAAATAGGTGAAATGAGGTGGAAAGACATGTTTTTTTCCAGACCAATACGGGTGATATATTCAAGTAGTCAAGAGGAAATGCCTAGGAGAAAGGGGCATGAATTATCCTACATAATGAAATGACTAGTTCTGTATAACAATATTAGCCAATAACTGATCGTGCCATTCTTTTAAAAATGGAAAGCAAACTGATGATGTTATTATTGATGCTAAATATAATTCAAAGTTTTCGCACCTTTGTCATGATGTACAGAAGAGAAGATAGATAATGCTAGTCACAGAATGTCAACATAACTGTCATGATTAAATCAATAAATCATTTATTATTGGGATATGTTTTCATTCCCCTGCACCCTTGTCATTTCAGGATGAGAGTAATATTAAAAGATCGCTATGCTACATCTAAAAATGGTCTAAGGCGAACTCCAGTTTTCTTAGCCATTTCATAGTAAGAAGATCTCTTCTAGTACATTTTTCTTACAATATTTTTCATACATCCATGGGCTAGAAATTCAGACAAGACTAAATGATTGGGAAGCATATTTTTCCCAATATGTCTACAGGAGAGGATTTTAAAGTGATTCATTTTCAAGAACTTAATAACAGGAATTGAAAAGAAGCTTAATTTTTTAACCCCGTCTCTAGAGATTGATCTATTTTTATCCCTGCAATGAGTATTTGCATTGATGAAGCTATGTGTCCCTGGCATGTATGGGCCTGTATCAAAGAGGCCTGTCATTTACTGAGAGACTGTCTGGATATTTGAATAAGACAAGTACGAAGACGTTATTAGTCTAAGTCAGATGTGTTACTTTGACAAAGACAAAATAATGGGCCAGATAGTAAATGGATAAATAAAATGCCTGGTTAATGCAAGTCTCAAGTTCTCCAAGTGTTCGTGTAACCCATCCTTATGTTATTGCATATTACATTTGCAGTGTGGATTTCAGTCAAGTCATTCTATTTTCTTTTGCGTTTGTATTGTTACTGCACAATGCACATTCTGTGCTACTACTGCCCTAACATATCTTTTGAATCCTGGACTTCAGTGGACTGGTCTTTTTTGGTCTGTCTTTTTTTGTTTTTTTGTTTTACTTTGCTTTTTTGTGAGAATATTGTACCTGATATTGCAATCAGCATATTGATCCTCTACCCCGCCCCTCATCCATATGAACATCATTCTTTGCAGTGGGCCAGCTATTAATGAAAGATTAACCAATTCATCATGTTACTAATGTATCTTTGCCCATGTAAGAGAGCCGTCAGTGGTTAAAATAAAAGAGCAAGCCACATCGGCCACCACCCTAGTAAAATTCAAATTCCTACCAAAATTCTTTTGGACTCATTCATCCTTACTATCTCTTGTACCCTCAGACTATTTGACTTGTTCCTTACTCTGAAGAGGCAGCTATCGGAGGGGAAGAGAGTGTGGGGCTGGGTGTTCATACTTCTCTAAGAATACTAGCCCAGGCATAGCAATGCCATTGCTACAAGATTGTCAACATTGACACAAGAGGCCTACATCACATGTTATTTTTATGGTAATGGTAAAGACTTTAGCCATTTGTGATGGCTGAAACATGTACATGTGTATCACACAGTTAGGACCCTTCGCCCATCAACTTCCTACGCAGTTCATACAATATCACACCTGCTGCTACAGAAGCATTAAGACTATCAATATTTTTAGCCATTGGCAATGTGACGTACTGTCCATAATAGTCATATGCAAATTTTTTGGCTTGAGGACTCAAACCTTTCGTCTCCCCTCCCACAACCAGAGCAATATGTCTTGAATATGACTCTGTATCTGTGCTGACTGTTTGCTGTAAATCAATGTCACAATACGATGAACACGGTAGAGGTACTTGGTCGAAGACAAGGTGATTAGATCCCCTCCTTTCTCTATGCGTGACATCTTCATTATCACTGGAATCGCTTTCATCTATTTCTTGTTGATCTGAAAGAAAGAAGTGTCAACAAAAATGGTCGATGTTATAAATCAAGTTTGTAAATTTGCAAAAAAAATCTTGACAAGTTTCATGAACGGTTAAAAGTAAAGTTTTGCGACCGGTTTAAAGGCAGATCTAGTTAACATTTTAAGTAATGTCCACTAAAAATGATCACGTCAAGTCAAGCGAAAATGCAATAAAACTGTTACCATACCTCTACTTGCTACAATTTAAGTGAAGACATTGCTTCAGGGAGGATTTTTTGTGTGAGTGATGTGTATATTCAAGAAAGAAAAAAATTAACTTTACCATGTCCTTTGAAAGAATATTTGTAAAAAAAAAAAAAAGAAGAAGTTAAAAGAAAAGTACATCGACAAATATCTTTAAAGCACACAGCATCCACAATTCTCAATTCTTATGACAATGAATATACTCTTATCCCTGCACAGCTTCTCTCCTTCCCAAATCCAACACCTTCCATTTCATGATCGTAATGTGTGAATGCCATTTGCAACAGCCGTCGTTCTGTTCCTGAATAATTTTCGTCTTTAGCCCGTGCTAAATTTACGCACTGTATGGAAGTTGTTTGAATTTCAGAACTTTGTTAGCCAGTGCTGCATAATGGCATTCACAAAAGTCAATGCTCTGAATGTAAATTGCCTTCTTGTTGCCCTCCTCCAACCCCTCCCCCCCCCCCCTCCCTTAACCCATAGTATTAATAATCAACATAAACAATGCAGCTGGTAAAGGAACAGCCCCAGATCTGGCTGTGTTAGACAAGGGATGATGACAAACAAAAATGCATGGTAACAGATTTATCATAAAAATTCCAAAATTCTCAAAACTCACCTAAGACGTCTAGTTTCTCTTGAAGACTACTATAATCATTCTCTAAGGGTAAACTAGGAGGTTTCGGTTCTGCCAAGAAGACCTGTGACTCTTCATGGACGTAATTGTAAACTTGAGGCCAGTCAAGACCGGTGTAAACTGGGACAGCAAAATGGCCTCCCATGCCTGATCTCACAACTTTTCCCTCCCACATATTCACACAGCCTGAAAGCGGACATTAATCACATCATAGGAACAAAGTTATTTCACAAACTTATAGTTTGTTATAGTTATAGATATCCTATATATATTCAACAATTTATTATGCAATATA
>JBCJKE010422904.1:0-10593 GCA_039654525.1 Melibe bucephala | reverse complement strand
AAGGTAAAAACCACCCCCCCCCCCCCCCCCCCCCCCCCAAAAAAAAAAAAACAACAACAAACAAACCCAAAAAAAAAAAATCATAACAACAAAAAACAAACAACAAACCCCAAAATAAACAAACAACAACAAAAACTTAGTTAGACAAAAATGTTGCATGTCTTGTCATATACTGTGTGTGAATGAGGGATTCAATTCTTAATTAAAAAGCATTAAAAAAAATAATAATGTATATAAATATATATATATTAAATAGAACATGGAAGGGCAATCCTGTTTTCAAGCTTTTCCTTAGAAAAGTTACCTTTTTTCTTACCTCTTTTTCTTAAAATTGCAGGATCTATTGTGAAATTCTCCTTTGATTGATCTTTTCACAGCCTTTGAATTCTAGGTCATTGGATCCACTCTGCTTCTAAGATCTCATCTAATAAACTTTTTGAGACATCATGAGTAAAGGTTCTTGTCAGGGAGGGTTGGTGATGTTCAAGAAATCTTTTGCACAAGCCATTGCCAAAAACAGTGAACATGAGCCCTGTGTGAAAGAGAAGAAAACAAGACAATCTGCAATGGAGGATGATTGCTCCCCTAATGCTGCCTTTAACAAGAATAAATTTCATAATGCCTATGAATATCAAAGACGCCAAAAACTGATCGGTCGAGGTCGTGGACAACAAAGAAATTCTCGGGATGCTCCCAACCACACTAATTTCAAAATGTTCTCAAACAACCCCTCACTTGCATATAGGTCAGGCAGAACCCCTCTCAGCTGCCGGGATAGTAAAAATCTTATGGCACCAGGAGTAAAAACTGCTGGTCATTTACATCCTGAACCCATCCAAGATAAGCCCACCTCAGGTGTTGACATTGAGCAAAATCAACTACAAACGAAACCGACAGAGGAAAGTTTGCTTGGGAGATGTGAAAGTGAAAATGAAAGACGTCCTAGATTAAAATATAGAAGATCCAAAGACATTCATGTTAAGTTGTGTAAGACGCAGACACAATCTACACACAAGGAAAGAATTAGTCTGGAGAATGAAGAGAATGTGCAACCTGAGATGATCAAGACTCCTGATGTACTCAGCAAATCTGACGACAGCCAATCCCACAGTCCACCAAAGTGTGATGTAAAGCAAAGTGATGTATGTACTACAGAAAGAAATTCTCAAGTGGATATAAGCCCCCTTGAAAAAATTCATAACATGTACAAAATGTATGAAAAGAGAATGTCAGATGACAGTAACCCAGATATGGATGAACAAATTAAGGAAGACTCTAAAAGTAAACTACCAGAAACAGTTAACCCTGAGAGTTATACTGATGTGTCAGAAAGCAGAACACATATAATGAAAGCAGAATCCTCACAAAGTGAATCTCATAACCTGGTCAAGCCAAATACAAGTGACACTGATCAAGAGAGACCTGGAAAATCTCATTTTAAAACCAAGAAAGTTGATGTTTATGATTCAAAAAATGGTGATGAACTCGCAAAACTGAGCAAGGCCATTGAACACCTCTCTATTTCAAAAACTTCCGAAATTCCTGGCGTGGAAATTGTAATATTGCCCAAAGAAACCACTCTTGATGATCACGAAAACACACCTGATTTTCACAACTTTGAAGGGCTTAAAGATGTTTGTGAATCCCATGATAACAAAGCCTTTGTAGATGAGTCGCCACTTTTGGATGAGGAGCAGCGTGATGTATCCAGGGCATTCTCAGAGTTTGAAGTAGAGGTGTACTCTCAAGATGAAAGTGACTCTTCACAAGAGAAAACACAGGGAAAAAAAATGTTTGGTGACGATTGCACTGAATCAAATCCTCTTTCTTATTGTTCAAGATTTGGAAACAACCCTGACCAGGGTGGATTCTATTACAGCCATTTTGGTGCTCAAAAAGAACATCGTCATCCTGATGGTACTTTTCACCACCATCAAAGGTTCTACCAACATATGCCGTCTGCATCATTCTACAGTTATCCTTATTCCCACCCAGCTTACACCCCAAAGCGTGGCAACCCACCTCTCGTCATCCCTTCAGATCATTTTGGCTCCAGCGAATCTATAGATTTAGCCATCAGATATGTAGACATACAGAAGAGGAGATGGGAAGAATACGCTGAGAATTGCTATGGCGTTTGTGCTCCGTTGGATGTACTTATTTGTGTTCGGGAATCCCAGCAATGGGTCAGGTCTCCATATAGGCAGCAACACCATTCAGACTTCCAGCAAGTCCATTCTGCTACACATCCTTTCTGGCCAGCTTCGCACTGGCAAGATTCCACCTGGTTTGAATCCTATCCACAGAGCTGTCAAAATTACTACTCTGAGACTGGCAAGACACGTAGCTCACAAATGCCAACTTGGAACACCAAGAATTCAGTGGGTCAAGAAAATCCCCATCATGAACCATTGCAAGGGACTGTGAATATAGAGTGTGTTGCACAAGAAGAAGATACATGTAAGTTTGCCATTGATTTTTTTTTTCTTATTTATTTTCATCAATGGCAAATCGAATGACGTTTTCATTGTAAAGAGTGCTTTTGAGAAAATGTTATTCTTAAGGAGGATACATGAGTGATCAGGTGTACCACTTGATCGCCAGCCTCCAAGTCTATGCTAACATTTTATTAGAAGCACACTGTATAATGACTGACATGGATGCCAGGAACAGAAAATATATATATGCTTAAGTTGAATATATATCCTAATTTATGTTCTTCTTCAAGAACCAGGTCTGATTTAGACATCAGTGATCTTGGCATGCCCTTTACTTCTATCCTCAGGCAATCTCAAAAAGCTCATATTAGTTTTATTAGTCATCCAGTAATTTGAGCTCTGATTATGTTATTCTTTTTCAATCTAGACTCCTTTTTCCTTCAATTTTTTCACTAAGGGCTAGATGTTTATGATCTTGGTGTCTATTTATATGGCCTAAAATTTTAGCTGTCTTTTCCTGATTGTCTTCATTAAAGATCTCTTTACTCTTGCTTCTTCTTGTACTGCTTTATTACTCTTATCTTGCCATAACATTCTCCTTACAAACCACATTTCTGTTGCTTCTAATACTTATTCTAATACTTGTTGATATATTCCAACACTCAAAGGATACAGCAGTATTGACCACACATATGCTTTTAAAGCTCTATATTTTGTTTCCATTGAGATATTCCTATTTTTTAAGGTGGAGCTCATTTTTCTGAAACTGTCTTTTTCAATTGCAATTCTTCTTTCAATTTCTGTATCGCACTTTTCATCTGATATGATTATGTATCCTAGGTATTTAAAACTTTGGACTTGTTTTATTTTCTTTCCATTACGTATTAAGTTACAAGTTGGATTTGTTTTGTTGGAAACAACCATGCATTCTGTTTTCTTTGTTTTTAAGAATGTTCTTTCTTTGTTCAATTCACAAATGTTGCAATTTTAAAGTAGTAATGATATTAATGATTTTCACACTTGTTTGACACATTCCAGTTTCAATAGATATTTCTTGATGCACTGAACTTTTCATTTCACTGAAGTAATTTATTTCAGTTGGGTTGTCATTAATTTATGATTCGGATGTATGTATGTAACTATGCAGTGTAAGGCAACTGATTGATTTTACATTTTTAAATACATGTAGTCATATATTATGTACACCTGAAGATTTTTATGCATCCTAGCCTATGACTCCTTTACCTAAATCTTTCACCTTTCCATCAAAACAACTCAGTTACCAGATATGCAATTAATTATATTTTATCTGTGTGTTGGCCTGAAATGTATCTGCCCCCCTTCATTGTCTAGACTTGTCTCATCTTGTTGAATTCCAATGCAAAGAATCTGCAGCTTTTTGAAATATTGCAAGTTCAGAAATAGGTTTTATTTTACATTTTGCCAACCAGAGGTATTTTTATCTATTTATATTATACAGACAATGATACAAACATTTTTCTGAAACCGTTTTTTGCAATTGCTATTCTTTCAATTTCTGTATCACACTTTCCATCTGATGTGATTATGTATCCTAGGTATTTAAAATTTCAGACTTGAGTGCATGCAGCATTATCTAATTGCTTGTCCAACAATCTGCTGACGGAAACCATGTAAATGTTTGATCACAGCCCTCAGATAATAAAATATAATTTGAAGACCTCTTGTAAAGTAATATTTTTCTTACTTAACTTTTTTACTTTGTGTCATCTGCCTTTAAAGTAATAAATAAAATGCCCTTTCTATTTCTTATATTCTGACATTTAGTCATTCCAGAGGAGGCAAAAGAAGGATTGACTCAGAGCAAGCTAAAACATAGCATTTCAACTCCCCAAAACACATCACCCTGTGAAGTAGAACAAGGATGGGAATCGTCTAACGAGGGAAGTGGTTCTTGTTACTCAACAGCTAACAGTGATGTTTACAATGTTCCTGTAGAAACCCATAGTGCAGTGTGTGACCAAGTTGGGAGTGAAATAAGCAGAGGACACACAAATATTGAGAATAGGGATACTACCAAGATCATGGATGCACCTGTGAAGAAAAGAAGAAAGGAATCAATGCCGGACTCTGTTAGCAGTTTTCTTACCCCACAACATCTACACAATGATTGGACATCTTCTCCATCACCCTCATCAACATCTCCATCACCAGTGAAGAGGAAGCATTTGATAAAAAAATGTTCCCCTGCAAACCCATTGCTACATACTTCAATGCCATCCCCATCTAGGAAGAGATATGGCAAGGTGTTACATGAAATGTATGAATATGCTGATAATCAACAAAGGCTTGATTTCTCCCCCAAGAAATCATCTTATGGGATAGCTAGTGACGGAAATAGTCGAGACACGACATCAGAACAGTATCAGAGTCCAAATTCAACCGATGACAGTGTCTATTTTTCCCCACCCTGGCCAGCATATCAACCCCCTCGGTTCAGAGGAAGGATCTCTTTATCTCCGCGTGAAAAGACTATTGGCCAGAAGCAGTACAGTCTCACTCCCACTGGCAAAGGATTAAGATCCACATCCTTCTCTTCAGATGGTAGTGTTAGTTTTCAAGTGTCTCCAGCCATTCCCTCTGCGAACTCTCCAGGTAAGCTAAAAGAGAGGCCTACAGTAAGGGCCTTACAAGTCATATTTTTTTCTTTTATTAATAACTTTGAAATTCAGCTCTCTTTATATAGTTTTTACTTCTTTCCTCTTTTCCCATTTGTTGTCAAAAAAGCCTGAAACAATCTCAAGGTTTCGATCATTTTCATTTTTAGATAGTTAAATACACATATTTACATATATCTCAATGATTTAATGTACCCCTTAGTGTTATGTTATTTTGTTGAATAGTTTGAATTATTTTAGCTTTGGACACCATTTTGTTGAAAATAGATTTCAAAGCATTAATAGTATTGGTAGCAATTTCATATTATACATATAAATGTGACAGAGCATGTTATTGTAATGAATAGACAAAAGGACTGAATGAACATTGTTTTGTTAAAAACCAAAGTTTCTGTGCTTAATTACGCTTAAAATTGTGAGATATAATGTCCAAAGGTTCTTAAAATGATCAAACAACTCTTAAAAATCCATGAACTTTTACATGAGGCTGAACATTATTTTATTTTTAAGAATCAGGGGAAAGAAACATTTATCTCATAGTAAGAATGACATGAATCATCCACCACTTTGTGTGTAAAGCTGCTTGTTAGCACTGAGCTCAGAAGTAGACATTTAGCAATGAAAAGGGAAGAAAGGTGTTTTGATCTCCTCGAACCAGCTGAGGCTTTTTAATTCATGCACTGGGGGGGGTTTATTTTTGTTTTGTTTTTTTCTTTTTCTTGCTGAAAGAGAGGTATTGTTTAACATCAGGTTTTGTGTATTTATACAAAATGTGTTCTCCACAGTGCAAAGGCCAGACTCCACATGCGGCACTGGTCGGCCACCCACATCTACAAGCTCAAGAGACTCGTGGACATCTGCTTCTCCTTGCAACCACTCAAGACGGAGTTTTGATTTTGGTGACAGATGGAAGGTTGCATTGATGAATCGCAGTAGAACTTACACCCACACTTTCATTGACTCTCATTGCCACATCGATTTCCTTTACTCACGTGTTGATTCACCCCCTGTGTCGTTCAAGGAGTTCATGGCCAAACACTCAGATTCCTTCCCAACCAACTATGAAGGATGTGTCAGCGTTTTTTGTAATCCAAAGACATTCTACAAGTATAGACGTAAGCAATTATTTTCTGTGTGTTTATATATCGGTCTTAAACTTCTGACACCCTAAGGAGCCCAAGCCATCAATAGATTTCTACTTTTTCCTCGTTACTTCTCTCACATCTAGATTTAACATGCAAAAAGTTTAAGTTGAGTGACTTGTAAAATCCCAGAGTAAATGTTTTCTTTGGGATGTGGAAACACAAGGCCAAAGTAGAGTCTTGTTTTTAGCATTTAGCTAGTATGTAATTAATGACATAGGCCTACATGACGTTACAAAAGTTCTGAATCTAATGACTAGTCTATATTCTAGTTCTAGAATCTGGGTTGGATTTTATATAAATCTCGATGAGATGAAAATGACAGATGTGGTACTTATTGCATGTTGGCAATGGCAGAGTTGTAGGTAACAAAAGAATTATAAAAAAAATGTATTACACAAAATCTAGTTCATTGTTGACATTGCATTTCTGATGTCTGGTGAACGTTTCAGATGATTTGACGCATAAATAAAGGCTGTGGACTGATAGTTATTTGCCATGTATTTTATTATATTAGATACATTTTTTTAGGTTTGTTTTTGGTTTTACTTTGGGAGTTTTGCTCTATTTTGTTCTTATAGTTACCCTTCTAATATTATTGGATTTTAGTCACTGAACTATGTTGCTTAACTCTCTCTGGATTTGGTAAAAGTATGAAAGGGAATGAAGCACACATAACCCAAAGCACACATAACCCAAAGCACACATAACTAAAATTTTTGTATATATGGTTTTGCAAAACGATTAATTAAATACAATCAATAAACAGCATAGATAGGCTTAGATGAACAGATTTACCCTGAAACAGTGTACACAACACAATTAAGGCATTGAAAAGTCTAACTCAGGGCTAATTTGTCATTTCCATTGTCTTTCCAAGCTGATGGGAATGATATTTTGAATGTAGTCGCCAAAGATCAAGGAGTGTGGATTGCTGCCGGCTGCCACCCCAAGAATGCCACAGACTTCAAGGAGGAACATGCACGTGGCCTGCTGAGAATTTTGAATGAATGTCCCAAAGTTGTTGCACTTGGAGAAATTGGTTTGGACTATTCTGGAAAGTAAGTTTGTGTTTGATTTCTAGAAGTGAAAATTTATCTCATTAGAAATATGGTATGTGTGGATTTCTTTACCAGGCAAAACTCAATGTTGGATGGGAAGTTCCCAAATGATATCTTTGATCAAACTTTTCAGGAGAATTTATTTGATGTGTAATAGGATTTTCAAAGACTTTACTTGTGATTAAAGTTGATTCCCATTGGATTCAATTATTCTCGTCAACCTTTTTTCCCCCTTAATGTTTTAATGTATCTGGATTTGGATAATGCCATCTGCAAAAGGCCTGAGAGCATTCCTATGGTTCAGCCACACCTGACACTGCAGATCAGCTGGTTGGTAGTGCTGTTGCAACTTGAGAGCCGGAAGATTCCCCTAGCATGCGGCAGCTTATGGCGCGTAGCGGGAGATTTTACAAAGTTATCACATTTTCATTTCATTCCTCTCTTACTACCATCAAAGCCCAGAATGGCAATGCTGCTCATTTGAAATTGTAACTTGAGTGGTTACCATCAAGACAGCAGCAAAATTTGTATGGCCTGAGAGATACCTCAAATGTATTTTCCCACTGAGCCATTCAACTTGAGTTGGCACAGTGGGATGATCACCTGCTTGTCATTATTTCTTGATCCATACACTTTCTCATGTTTGCATTTCGGTCATGATGCACTTTTCATGACAGAGCACAGAGAGGGTTCCCTACACTGTTTAAGTGGTAGATCTGTATGGGAAATGGATAACAGAACAGAACAAATTTTCTTGGTACGACTGAATTTCAACTGAGTTTTATTTTTCCATTGTGCAAGTATGGCCTGTGTCCTGTTTAGACGCAGTAACACATTAAAAATATACCACAAGAAAATTTGGTTCTTTTTGTTTCGCCTCTCATATGGATAGATTCAAATACCATTTGTGTATTTACACTTATGAGTGAGCATGCACTCTTCTTTCCTTGCTGTGAAATCAGGTTGACCCCTCCATTCTTTGGTCACAGGCTAGCATAGCAAGGTGTTAGGCGAACAGCCATTTACGGTAGTCTGATGAAAGTCATCTACCTCAGGTTACTGTATTATTTAAACATATAAGATGTGTATATATCATACAGAGTGTTGTATTTTTTTAAGGAGCTGTTGGTTGTTTTTTCTTTAAGTGGTGGACAATCGATGCAGCAGTGAGTATATTTCAGCCCCTTAAAGAAACACATTTTTCTATCCTTTTCAAACCTAGGTTTTATCAGTATGCAGAGGTGCAGAAACGGGTTTTTCGTCGCCAACTCTTAATGGCACTTGACCTCAACTTGCCTATTGTCGTCCACTGTCGGGATGCCGACCAAGATTGTCTTCAGATTCTCCAAGAGGTCAGTTGTGTTTTGTTTTTGGTTTTTTTTTTGTGTGTCTTTTTTGTTTTGTTTTGTACTCTTGTTTTTCTTTTTTCTTTTTTGGGGGGGGGGGGGGCTATATTTTTCATTCTTGATCTGTGAATGTGGTTCTATGGGTTTGTTTGTTTGTTTTCTTATGTTTTTGTTTTTTTTTTTTTGACAGCTTATCGGGGGAATGGGAAGAGGAAAAGGATTGGGATTCATTTTTTTTCCTTGTTTGTAATTTTATATTTTAGCTCTTATAATTACAAAAATGTCTTGATTCCATTTAGGATCACTTGATGCATTAACATCATTTAATGTAGGGAAGTTTTCAGTTTATTCTGGTGATTCTTATCCATTGGATGTGTTACATTGTGCTATACTGCTGAGTTAACTACAAATGCAATACCTGAGTATTCTCCACCATAATATTTTCTCCCTTGGCTCTTCAGATCGTTCCCCGCCATCACAAAATCCATGCCCATTGCTTCACTCGTGACTTGAAGATGGCTCACAAGTGGATGTCCCTCTTCCCTAACCTATACCTTGGCCTGACACCTCTGGTCACCTACAAAAGTGCAGAGGAAGCAATTGAAACAGCTGCAGGAATCCCTCTAGAAAGGTTGCTGCTGGAGACAGATGCTCCTTATTTTGTACCTACTGGAGTTCATCTATGTGTGAGTCTTTCTCTCTCTTTCTTTTTTTACTCACCCCACAATCACATTTTTTACAATTTTTTTTTTAAGCAGCTTTAGTGTAGCTGACAATTGTATAGGAAATGTAATTTGTACTGTCGTCATAGTTTTCTGCATGGACATTTTCAAAATTCTACCCGCAAAATGATCAAATCCTGCAAAAATTCTTTAAGAATTGTGACCATGTCTAAACTTCTTTTTCCATACTGCTTTAAAAATATAATTACCAATTAATCACAAGATAAGAAGGGGTACTAGAGACACAGTAAATAAAAACAATAAAAAAACAAAAAAAAACAATTGGGAGCATACAACCTGTATTTTTGTTTAGAAACACAAGCTGGTCACATGAAATGCTAGTAAAAAGTGGGACCCATAGAAATGAAACTGTATAATTTCACATTCAGGTGAGCTGGCAGTTTGAGTTATGTCATTGATACATTTGAAGCAGATTACACAAACTTTGAACTGTATTCTTTTGGTAAAAGGCAGCCAGTGAAAGCCTTTCAAGTTCAAGATTGGTGTTACATGATCAACCTTTTAATTACGTTGCATAATTCTGAGTTGCCGGAATTCTTTTGGGGAAAGCGTTACTATAGTTATATAAATGCCAGACGTTTTTATACTTTATTTATTTTTTAAAGGAACATTTGTGTTTAAGATAAGTGTGCGTTGCCTCCTTATTTTCGCTGAAACAGATACATTATGCATAACTATTCTACAAATATGCCAACTAATTCTTTAAAAAGTCGTCAGCCAGGTTCAGTTTAATTTTTATTTTTTTTTACAATTCTACATCTTTAAACATGTTAATGCTGCAAAAAATGTAAATTCCACGGTGCGCTGCAGGTGAAGTTCCCCAGAGTAATTGATCCATTTTTTCCGTGTTTGTGCAGTGGTTGTAGCGTCCGCGGAAAACTATGATGATCGTTTGTGTGACTAATCACCCTCCCACCCACAACCCAAAACCTGTATGTCTTATACTTATAATCCTCTCTGTCTAATAAACCCTTTTCTTTGTCACCTGAAGAGCAGGCTATCAGGTGGAGACTACTATATCACATCATGCGTATATTTTGATTACAGTGGAATCTCCCAATAATGACATGGCTTGGGACCGGGGGTGCATGTCGTTATTCAGAGATTTCCAAGATGGCGGAAAAAGGGATGTTGATAGACCTCCGTGGCCATAATAACTGGATGTACTGACCTTTGCTCGTGATGAGAAACGCCCTAACCCAGTTA
>JBCJKE010421792.1:8555-21055 GCA_039654525.1 Melibe bucephala | reverse complement strand
TATGTATCTATCTATTTATCTATCTTCCCCGACAATTTATTTAGTATCCATAGTAAGATTAAAATTGATAGATACGGGAAGCTGTTGCATAGCCAAACAAAGACAAATCCTTCCCAACATCCCGAACTTCCTTGAAGTGTTAGCCATATCCGGAAACAAATTTGTCAACAGTGAAGAAACCATGCGTTGGTGTTGGTTCAGACTGAAAAATATTAAATTTACTTTGAGTTGTTGTGCGATGGTTATCTGGATGATGTAAATTGAAAATCAAAATGACTGCAAAAAATTTGATAGACAACGAGGATATATGTGAGGAAGTGGAAGTTGCAGACTCCCGTTTGCCAGTGGTTTGTGATGAGAATCGACACCACGGCAAGATCGAGGGATCAACATTATGTTTGCAATGTTGGCGAATGAAAGAAAGAGTGAGTAGATTTAGATCAATCTGAGAATCGTTGTCTACAATTTAAACCTTCAGGTTTGCCGATTTGCGGAGATTCTGATGGTATTGCCTTCATGGACACTAGCTACATGTCTGTGAGGCTTATGTAGTGTAGTACCAGTACAGGCACAGGCCTAGTGATGCATTGTCATGACTATGACACTATGAGTGCAGTGCAACTGAAACAGTTGTTTTCATCTGATTGATGATACTGGTACTGTGTGGTGTGCAGTATGTTGATGTTGGTTGAGTCACTTGATGACCAGAGTCAGTGCTGAGTCACTTATATTTTATTGAACAGTCTAGCGAGCAGTAGTAGAGTAAAAGATAGATGTAGATCTAGATCTAAATCTAAATCTAGATCTAGATTCTCAATCTAATTTACACTCTTAGATTCTAGATTTAGATCTCTCTTAGTAAAGATTTATAAGTAATATAGATCTAGGTCCCACTACAGTCAATTCATGGTTACTGTATACACTATACTCTACACATCAAAAATTCATTGCTAAATTTACCATCTCGGATCTTTATGACAAAGTTATATTATAAGGCCCCCTAAGTACATTTGATAGATCAAGATTTCATGCCAATGGTACTAGAATCTAGATATCTAGTGATTGTTTTGATTTTGTGACTTCAGATATGTGTTCATAGATTTGTACTGTATCAATTGGCAATTGTTGTAGCTATGTTTTGTTCAATACACTGAATGTTGATATAATTTTAACTTCAACTTAGTTTTCATAATAGGCTACAACACGTTATTCATGTAGAGATTTACAAATTAGTGTGTTGCTGTGACTATTTTCAGTCTGGCTGAGAATAAATGGGGTATTATTCTCAGCAGCGTTTTTGTCTTCGGTTAGGAGATGTGACCTACTTTCGGTCTAGTCTAGTCCATGGGTCATTCGCATTGCCGTTGTTTTTGCACCTGAACCTTTATAAACTTTATTTTGTGTGAAGACTGGTTGTGTACATGTAGCTGGGTACTTCTAATTCTAGGCATGAATATTGGAAGCCCTTACTTCAAACCATCTCAAAGCTTTGCTATCATTATCAAGTAAACGATGGACATTGAATGATTTTTTCATGGTTTTGTCCCCTGATGATCTTAGTTTCTTTAGCAACACTTCCGGGTCAGGAGCATTATTAATTTGGCCACTGGTAGACACAGTATGTCACGCGACAAGGAACGGATGATGATAAAAATCGTGTGTTGTGCTGCTGGAAAGAGTCAAGAGTGGTAGGCGTAGCATAATACGCTGGTGTGTGTTTAGGTGTGTGATGGTAGACATCGCATGTTACGCTGTGGGAAAGAACCCACTACCGTATGGTAAAGATAGCGAAACTGGGGCACTCCTGTAAAATTGCAGTCCCGTATGTTTTCATGGGGGCCATTGTGGAAACAACAAGTTGTATGATTCCCAGATTGGCTGGATAGATCTAGCTTTAACTCATTCCACACGGAAGTAAAAACCCACTTTTTGCGTAATTAATTTTCGGAGTGACTCATTACACATAATATTTAATATGCGACATCTAAATGTGACTCTGACGACAAGAAAAGAATGAAATATAAAGTATAACATAACTGGTATCACAGGAAAGGTAATTGAATGAGCTTTCTATTTCTACAAAGAGAAGGGAGATTCATTGTCACTGAGCATAAAAAAAAATGTTTGAAGCTGATCTGAAAAAAAATCCCACTAAAAATAAGATTCTTTCTTTTTGACTTTGATGCCACAGATCTCTGCAAATACAGCTATGATATTATAATCTATTTGAAGATCAAATTGAAATATATGTCCAATGGCCTTTCATTTGATGGAAGGTATGAATGGTTGACTTGAAATTTATCAATGTAAATAAGGAATTTTCAATCGTGATGTAACAAAAGAATTTTACGAAGTAGTCGATAAAATAGTGATCTAATAAAGAAAACACAACACTATTTCTATCCAAGGATCATCAACATTTCTACCTAGTCTAGATCTAGATCCACCTCTATTGTTCTAGACCTATTTCTGTTTACATCAGGACCCATAGAGGTAGACATGGTGTCCAACTCCACTGAGTCAGAGTCATTATCATGATAAACATTATTTATTATTATCACCTTCACCAAGACTCGAATCACCACTAGAATCGGCTGACGCTACAAAATCACTTTCATAATCATGAAATTCACTAGTTTCTAATTCATCCATGAAAGCAGTCTCTTCATTTGCAGTATAGAGCCGTTTGTACATAGCTGGCCTGCCTTCCAATGGCACCAGCTTTTGTAAACGACAAACTGAAAGTGAAAGTAGTGGGAAAAAATTGGAGAGGGACAAACAAGAAACTAGACAGGAAACCACGTGTGTTCATGTCTGTTGAAAAGTATAATCTAGTGAAACGAAGCGTTCATTAATGAAAATAGGACTGTATTTTACTGTAGGATGTCGTAAAAGCAATTGACGACTCAGTCGTCACTCCGATATTCCCGTCAAAACGGTTCTACGACTCAGTCATCGCTCCGAGCGTAATGAGTTAAATAGAAAGAAAGTGCCAAATAAAGACCAAAATGTTACGGATGCATATAAATCTAGATTTAAATAGGAAAAAGGTGACAAATAAATGGTAAATTAAATTGTTAAAAACATGAAAAAATAACTGAAGATAAATGGAACAGGCCTAAAGATTCCTCCCCCTCCTCTCTCTCTCTCTCCCTCTCTCTCTCTCTCTCTCCCTCACTCTCTCTCTCTCCCTCTCTCTCTTTCTCCCTCTTTCGCTCCCTCTCCCTCCCGCTCTTGCTCGCCCTCTCTCACTCTTTCTCTCCCTCCCTCTCTCTTTTTCCCTCTCTCTCTCTCTATCTCTCTCTCTCTCTCTCTCTCTCTCTCTCTCTCTCTTTCTTTCTTTCTCTATCCCTCTCTCCTTTAATATGCTTGTTTGCGTGGATGCATGTTTTGCATGGCGACTTCACAAACGGCTGATTTGTCTTTGTACAGTGTTCTTGAACTGCATAAAAAAAAATTGCTTCCATGATATAAAAATTCTTGCGATACTTGCAACCACACCATATTGGAAAGAGAGAGTGAAGCTGGATATTTGCTCAGCACGCTGTGGCTAAGCTGACAGACTATGCAAGATCATGTGAAGGGGTAAACACCGCAAGTTGTGCTACAAGAAATACATTGTAGTAGGTGAAGCGCGTAACGCTGTGGCCACCCACGATGTATTAATTTTAGATTAAAAACGCGATTCAGCGCAATCATTCTCTTTTGTTCTTCCTTCCTTAAAGTTCAGACTTCCCTTTCATATGTCTTAATTCAGATCAAATGTTGATCACTTTATTTTACATCTCTCTCTTTCATATTATATTTGTATTTTATGAATTTGAAATATTATAAAAGCGACGATAAAAACATTTTTAATTGAATCGAATTGTTTCAACAGATGAAAACAGTGAGTGTCGCACTGGTTCTCTGTTTAAATGTTGGTGTGGATCCTCCAGATGTTGTCAAGATCTCACCATGTGCTCGAATGGAATGTTGGATAGGTATTTTTATATTTTTCTTGTAGCAGATGGCAGGAGATAATTTATAATTCTAAATCTGAAATTGATTGTTCTGAAAATATTATTATAAGGGGTACTCTGTATGCTATAGTAATGTCAATCTTATTCAGTCAAGAACGCTTAGCATCAGATCACTATAAATGTAGAATTTTAAATAGGTGGGCAGTATGGAACATAAATTGGATAGTAATCAAAGGCATTGTTAATTCTGTGGTAGAGACAATAGAAACAATACCTTTAAAGATCTTATCACAAATAAAGAGCAAATTTGCCATGCACAAAAATACTGATAATTTTGTTTTCCAATTGTATTACAATCCAGATCCAAGCACCATGAGCCCCCAGAAAGCTTTGGAATCAATTGGTTCAAACCTGCAGAAACAGTATGAAAGATGGCAGCCTAGAGCTCGGTATAAGCAATCACTTGATCCAACTGTAGAAGAAGTTAAAAAGCTTTGTACATCACTAAGACGTAATGCAAAAGTGAGTACAGCTATTGAAGTTAGCTATTATTGTATCGTTCTTTTTTGACTTAGTATTTAAATTTTGCCGTATTTTAATGTAAAATTCCCCTTTTTTGTGTTGACAGCCTTCAAGTGGTTTTTAGTTTTGTTTTAGTTTTATTTTTATAAGTAGATTTTTTTTGTAAAAGATGCATTGGAATATTGAAAGTAGGCCTATACTTTCCAGCTCCCTGGAACATATGATCTTAAAAGCACTTTTTTTTTTTTTTTAGAGGATTGCTTATATATATATAAACAGCTCAAATGATCTATACTCTTTTCATATTTTATAATTTGTCTTATTTCTTTCTCTCTATCACAGGAAGAGAGAGTACTGTTCCATTATATCGGACATGGTGTGCCAAAGCCAACCACAAATGGTGAAGTTTGGGTTTTCAACAAGGTAAATATATGTAACAATTTCTCCACTTCATTAAAGAATCAAGTCCAAACGGTAGTGGATTGAAATTCTCTTTGAATTCACATAGCTGCCAAAAGTTCCGTTTAACTGAGAATGATTGATTATTTTGTTTACTACTTTTGAAAATCTGTAAACACTGTTAGAAGTGTTGGTTGTTTTTTTTTTAACAAATTATTGGTAAATACTGTCATAAAGTGGTAAAGAGAGGATGGGAAATGCCTACTATGCAGTGGCTATGAAACCTTGAAACATGTCCTGAATGGCTGTAAAATTGCGTTAGCAGCTGGCGGGTACACATAGAGGCACAACACAGTGCTTAGTACCCTTGTTGAAATACTGCCGAGCGGCAGGGCAGAATCCCTTAAAGCAGTACCCACAGAAAAGCAATACTTCATTAAAAAAAAGGTACCAACAAGCCAACTAGGAGCGAGACCAATAAAGGAAGACACAGCCTTCTTGAAGGAACAAACAATTGAATTGTATGCATTGACCCTTTCAATGAGAGAATGCCCCCTGAAATCAAAGGCTAAAGCCACATCTCTTATTATCAAAAGAATATTACTTAAAGATTGTCAAATTGAGAATGTGCGTGTTCAATCTATAATGTACACATAAAAAGATAACTTACATAGATAATATAAAAAAAACAACAACAACAGAGACTGAATAATTCAGCTTAAGCCAGTCATTTCTCTGTTTAAGCAAGCAAATACAGTGCATTTAAATAAAATTAGTCTTGATTCAAGTTCAAGTGTGATTGGTTTTTTTTATTTCATAGGGGCCTCACAGAACAGTGTAAGTGTAAGGGGCCACATATGGCTTGCAGGAAGCAGTTTGTTATAATTTCACTTCGTAAGATATTCTACAAAAGTTAACATTTGTTTACATTCCTTTGTCCATTTATGGTATGATTGTATGTATATTATGAAATCAAATTGTGAATGATGAAAAATAAATACCAATTTAAACCATTTTTCAAATGATCAAATTGTTCTCATCTCTATTATTTGTCTTTTTATCTTTTCATTTCAGAGTTATACCCAGTACATTCCATTATCTTTGTATGATCTACAAATATGGATGGGGAGTCCATCTATATATGTATTTGATTGCTCTAATGCAGGAATCATCATTGAACTTTTTAAAACATTCACCACCCAGCGTGAACAAGAGGCAGTTGTGAGTGTCTAATGCACATTAAAATAAACTCAAACCAAATGCACTTTTTTGTGGTTTTGGGGATTGCTCGTTTTACTAGAGCCTTAGAGTTTTCTCTTCGTAGTTCCATTTATTGAAATATTGAAAGACTTTTTTTTTTTACTTTTAAAGATGAGAAAAGACACTTTTCCCTGCATGCGCTGTTTACATTTTTTTTTTTTTTTTTTTTTTTTTTTTTATGTATATAGTTTTAACCACTAGTTTAGCCATTCTAGCATGTATTCATAAATAAACTTTCCCATATATATCTCATTGGGATTTCCCTCTGTCAATTAACTGTGAACATTTTTGTTCATAAAATAAATTTTTCATTATCTTAGCATGGTTCATACTCTCCCTTTTTTTTTTTTCTTTTCCGTAAGGTCATAATTCAATTGTAACAGATCATCCTTTTATTGTAAATGTCACAAGCTGAAAATACCAGTCCTAACATAGCATATTAGTTTTCATTTAACCAGCTGTCATGACTTCTCATTTGCTTCTTTAATTCGCCAGAAATTTTTTCATTTCATGAGTCAAGAAATGAGAGGGGTTCTCAGAAATGAATGTCATAAATCTCTCTATGACCATAATACTGTCTTTCTATAAAACATTGTAATAGAACTTTATCCTTTGCTGAATATAATCCAATATCCTGACTGTATGTCAGATCTTGTTTCAGAAGCTATAAGCTATTTCTCAGTTTTGCTCTGCAGTGTATCTTTTCTGGAAGTAAATTTTCAAAACAACCGAAGAAAGGTTTCATAATGAAAGGAGCAAATGAAAAAAAGAAATGCATTCCCAAGTGAAATAATAACTCAGTTTTTGCTTTTAAACTTGAGAACAGAATGTTTGTTTTTTATAAGAAGTCTTTAAAATATTTTTTAAGTTCTTCTGTTGCCTCTATAACTGCACATCAACTCTTTTTATTTGCTGTTATTGCTATGTTTTGATCATGATCTTTCCATATTTAAGCTCTGGGCTTAACCATAGAGTTTCATTTCTCCCCCCCCCCCCCCTTTCTTAGTCACTTAAAATTTAAACAGGTCAAAGTGTTCTTGTAATTAAATGCACTTGCATTGTGTAAAATAGGCTGTCAATCGTGGTTGCAAGACATATCTGTTCTCTTATACACATTTTAACGGATGCCTGTCTTCCCATGTTAGGCAGGAATTCTCTGAGAACCAACCCTTTCCCCGGTTTTCCGCTTGCTGACTGGCACTAGAGTGTCTAGCCAGGGGAGAAAAGTTGAAGTCAAAGCCCATTATCCTCATAAAGGCATTCTCCTTAAGCTAGTTGTTTCCGAAATTGAATTGAGTCAAAATGCATTATATAACTAGTACTAGTGAGCTTTAATGGTAGATCTTCAACATAGTGGCAGTGGTCCTAGATCAATGAGTACAAAGGCATGAGGGTGTTTGTGTGTGTGGGGGGGGGGGGGTATGATTTTTTATGGCAAATCTTCCTTTTTAGTTTTCATGATTTCTTTGCTTTAAAACTCTTTTGTTTTGTATGTGAATATATAAATATAAATTTAAAAGATTGTTTTTAATGTCTGAAAGAAAGTATTGCATATAATAATTGTGTTTTGACAGAATAAAAGCATTATTATGCCTACCTTAAATTCCATCAATGGTACCCAAACTCCTTCATTTCCGGCAACACTTTTTTTTTTCATCGCCTGTGACGGGGATAGGCATCCCTATTTTGAGGATAACATTGATAATGCAACTCAAAACATTCCTCTAAGCTAAAATAATTATGATGATGGCAGACTTCTGGGCTTGATCATAATTATCATAGGCACTATCAGTGAAAGTCTGCTGTGGAAAATTGTTTGTCTGTGTGGCATAAAATGAAAAGCGGTGTATCCAGAGTTTGAGAAACAGCTGTCACTCTCTAGAAACTTAAACATGTATTAAATTAATCTAATGAAAATGTTACCCGCAATACTTTACAGGAATATGCAAGTGAATTGGTATTAATGGTTTTTCTTGAAAGATAAGGATCTTATATTCAGATGCTATGGATTATCAAGCAGAATGCTTACAGGGTTAGGAAACATGTTGGTATGAATTTTATAGTCTTAAGTATTTTCTAATTAAAAGCGTAAAATGGGATTCTTAAGTTATTATATCCTCAGTTATTTTGGTATGAACCATGTTATTTAAGATGGCATCTTGTCTTTTAACCTCGTTTGTATGTAATGATCTTTATTCTGGTGTGTTTGGATTTGTACTTAGGGTTGCCACTCATCCTTGAATCCATAGATTTTCCGTGCGTCAAAAGTTTTTGATATTTTGTGGAGCATTCATGCATGGATATGCCCTTTTAATAGAAGTAAATAAGTGGTTTCCTTGTTATTATTAGATGCGCAATTACTTCAATAATCCTCAGGGGCATGACTTATCACTGTTTTCTGTCCTTAAGTTAAGGTTAATTTTTGTAAGTTTTAAATAAGTTACACTTGTTTACTAGATTATAATAAATGAATGTCAAGGGTGTATTACAATGTCTTCATAGAGACATGTTTCTGAATAATGGCAAAAGCTGCAATCTCAGATGAAGCTATCTTTATGTCTTACCTCATCATTTAAAGCAGCTGATAACAAACTTGATCTTTATGCACTCTGTGAATAAAATAAGTCAATATAAATCAAATGTGATATCCCTGTCATGGGTGAAAAAAAAAATCAGCAAATGACTAAATACATGACGACAATTTATGCAATTCTTTTTGGGAAGGTTTTAGATGTAAATATCCACAGTATGAATTCCAAAACTTAAAAGATATCTTCAATTACATAAAAAAAAAAAATTCTTGGTAATAGTGGTACATGATTGAATTGAAATTGATGGCCTTTTATTATTTTTCTTTTCTTCAAATATTTGTTTTGTGCACATGACACACTGTAAACACTCTACATGAAATAGATATGAGAAATTTTGAGAAAAATATTTAAAAACAGTGAAAGTATTGCTGATGATTATTTGTTGTGTAACAATTTTCAAATTTGGTTGTCAAAGGAAACCCTAACACATAAATAAGAGAAATTTCCTTCCGTCTACCAATTGAAAACTTTTAAGCTGAGATTTTCCTCCTGAGAAACACACATATATCTATAATGATACCCATTTCCAAAGTCAGAAATCTGGTGCCTCTGGATTTTTGCCTGGTGCATGTACTTAAAGAAAGGAAAATCAATGGATTCTTCAAGAGTGGTAGCCCAGGATGTGTTGCAGAAGTTTAACATACTAAAACAGTTGCAAACATTCAGTAAAGCCTAGCAGATTGTTAACCTGATCAATGGGGAAAGGGATCCCTTTTTGTTTGTCATGTACTAATGGGCCTTCTTCTTCTTCTTCTTCCTTACTTCTGCCTCTTAATCTAACTTGAAGGAAAATCTCAACCACACACGGAATCAAGAGCGTCTAAAAAAAAGCTCCAGAATAACCGAGCTGAGTCGCCCGCGTTGGGTGACCAATCGTGGACCTCCTCCTGGTCCAGAGGCGAGTGCTATGATGTGTCATCTTTCCTCTCAAGCTTCTGTTATCCTGTCTCATTGTGGTTTAATTTTATCTCATTATTTTTGGTTTCTTCTTCCTTTTTTTTTTTTTAATAAATATTTTTTTTACTCCTCCCCTTTGTCCTTGCTAAAACATTTTCATTTGGTGTTATTTCGTATTTTTCCATAATTTTTCTGAAAATGTTAAATGAAAACATACTCGTTGTATACATGTAAAAATGATTGTTGATTTTAAAATCTACCCAGAGCAAACCAGTGATAAAATTAAACCACTATCTTTGTAGCAATTGTCTGTTTGCTGTTTGACGTTTAAATATCTATCTCTTTGTGAGCCAAGCTTCGATGGTATTCTCGACAGGCTACTGGTCAGATGAATGGAGAGCAGAGTGCTCCATCCAGCATAAAAAACAGTATCTTGTTGGCAGCATGTGGGGCTACCGAACACCTACCCATGAATCCAGATTTGCCAGCAGATCTCTTCACCTCCTGTCTTACCACGCCCATCAAAGTTGCCCTTAGATGGTGAGAATTTTGTCAAACATTAGCTAGCAAACATACACAGATTAAAAAAAAAAATATTAAAGATTTGCTGTTATTGGGTTGCATTTTTTTCTTCCTTTCTTAAAGAAAAATAAACCCCACTTTACATGACATTGTATGTATGCACTGAGTGTTTTAACCGCATTGGTAATATTTCCATTCTGTTCATAATATATATATATCGGGTGATCCAGAAAAACAAAAACGTCCCGACCTATGAAGCATTGTAGCTTTAAAAGTACTGAAGGCATTCCAATCATTTTCATAAACATAGGCCAACGTGGCATACATCGATTGTGTAAATTACATTTAGATTGAACTGCAAACAACAAAGTCATGGTTCTTTAACAATACATGTCAAAACTTCAAATATCAAGATTAATGAAATAAAATGTAATTGTGAACCAGGACCCTTTAAAATAGTGCCATGGTATGTTTAATGCATGCACATATAAGCATTTTTTCATAGGTTCATCTGAAGTTAAAGTAGTTGTTTGTTTAGCTGGATCTTAACACAGGTCATCTGCACATTATTCATTATGTGATGAGTAATATGAAGGTGTCTGGCAGTGTTTCTCATTTATTACTATTCACAAGTTTATTTTCATTATAATTATTACTGCTCCTTACAATCTCTTTATAAGGTATGTCTTGCAGAACAGCAGTCTCGTCCCAGGACTCACCATGGAGATGGTTGACAAGTATGACTATTTTCATCACTTTCTTTGATAATAATATTGCTCTGGATTGAGAAAGGATAAAGAATTTGTATTTAAATGACCAGTGATGCCATGACAAATACATCATCATCATCATCACCACCACCACCATCATCATCATTATTAGTATTATTAATATTATTATTGTCAAACAAGTTTACTTGTCAAAGACGACTAAGGACCACCGTCATCATCATCATTAGTATTATTAATATTATTATTGTCAAACAAGTTTACTTGTCAAAGACGACTAAGGACCTTGAAAAATTGCGACACATAGCTGTAAATAGAACAGAGTGGAAAGACGTCACAAAACAAATATACAAAGAGCCCAGGTGGAATATTCGGAAGACTATTCTACGCAAGGGCTTTAAGTCAAAGCAAGTAAGTCATTGTCTAATCCATCCCTTTCTCAGGATTCCTGGTCAGTTGAGTGATCGCAGGACGATGCTTGGAGAACTGAACTGGATCTTCACAGCTATCACAGACACTATAGCCTGGAATTCACTTCCAAGGGGTGAGAGTCAATGATTCGTGTTTACAATTCAATGTAATCTCATTGTGATGGTGTGTTGAAGGGGGGGGGGCATTCAAGATGTTCTGCTACTGGGTTGTTTTTTGACTTGGAAAAAAAGTAATTAAATGCCCTTCACTGATCTTTAAGGCAGAATAATGTCTTTAAAGTCTGTTCTGAGGGGAGAACGAAATGACCAAGGCATCATTAGTCATGGTGAAGCTTGCAAAGGAGTTAATTTTCATTCCCAAGGAAATTACTAGTTGTCAGTACGGGGCTAGAACCTGGAACTCCTGGGTTACATTTCAATGCCAGACCTGTACATTTCTCAACAAAGTTTGTTTTCCATATTGTGGAAATAGACTCCCATGATCCAGATAATTTTACCAACTGCTCAGTAGTAGATTTTCATTTACTTTTGCCTGTATATCTGGAGCTTAGATTTAACCTGGTAGTGGTCGCACTGTGTTATGCTAATCATTCTGCCGTAGGGTCAAACCTAAGTAGTTAGCGACAGAAATGCTAGGCAACAAGCATGTGATGTGTTGAGGCCAGCTCACACACCTTCACCAGGCCACTCCCCACTTATCACCTGTTTGCCAGAATTTTTCCAACATTAATTAATATTTGATCTAGACCAACTGGGTTATGCAGTGCTTTTCCATAGGTTTATATTGTGATATAGAAAAATCCAGATTTATGTTTTAGATGGGGAAAATGCAAGGTTATCATGGATAAGAACAGTGTAATATCTTTTTGGACATTTCTATTTTAAGACAATTTTGTTAGGGACCATTTACAGGCCTGCCATGCCTTACTCTCCACTCGGCCAGCTAGCCTTGTAATTGATATCTAGTAAGGCTATGGCTCTTTTTGTGTCTCTTTTATTAATCAATTTCACTTTTAAACAGTTTGAAATGACATACTTAGAGATTTCTAACATTTTGAGATGACATACTGAGAGATTTCTAACATTTTGAGATGACATACTGAGAGATTTCTAACATTTTGAGATGACATACTGAAAGATTTCTAACATTTTGAGATGACATACTGAGAGATTTCTAACATTTTGAGA
>JBCJKE010420681.1:0-15404 GCA_039654525.1 Melibe bucephala | reverse complement strand
TATATATATATCAATAATAGTAATACAATAGTCTATGTCTTATAATTAACAGGCCTCTTGGGTGGGGCAGTGGGGAGCATAAAGTATATATGTACATAGAGTTGAATGTTAAGTGCATGTAGTTTAATCACTTACCACCACTTTGGAAAGATTGCAGGTGATATACTGAATGATGATTGCTTGTTAAGTAGACAATCAATAGTCTACTGTGACAAGTCATATGAGTGTTCCTCTTTGTGTCTCCCACTTTTCAATGGTCTATGCCATTTTTGACATAATCTTTCATAATAGAGCAGTGTGGGGATGCTAAATTATGTACAATGACCATCGGTCCAAACTAGACATGAGAGTGTGTCTTTACTCCTTTGTTCACCAAGGTAGGACGGGCCTGTGTGGTGGTTTGATTGACCAGATGACTAAGATGTGAAGTGGAGTCCATAGTGAGACAAGTGGTTTAAATGTTTGTTCTTTCATTGCCTTTGTGAGAAGTGTGTTTTTATAAGTGTTGACCTTCAGATGCAAAGGATATTATGGGATGGATTTATTAAGTATGAAAATTCTATCTCGTCATTGTTGTATATTATGGGACTGTTTGAAAAAGACTGGTTTATAAAACGAAGGTCTGGTCTCAGAGGTGGATTATATGAGGGGTATTTTAAGAAGGAGAAAAAAGTTTCATGAAAACAGCAGGTTATTAAGGGGAGTGGGCTATTAGAAGGTGGGTTATAAGATGGTGACTAATGTAATAATAATAGTAATAATACATGTAATGATGATGTGAAGATGATAATGATTTCTCCACCTCATTATGGTTTGGTGCTTGAGGTGAAAAGATGTGTATTTTTCAGTGTTTCTAGTGCCTCTGATGTTAGGTCAAGCCTTATTACCTTACTCTATTAGAAGTTAGGTAATGGTCTCTAGGAAGTCGAATGAAGTACATATTCATTAAAGACAGTTTTTTGAACTACAAGGCAAGATAGTGTATAATACTCAGACTCTGCAGAAAAAGCAAGTAATTGTCTTGGTCAGTAAGAATAATTTTGTCCCATTCTGGATGATTTTAGTAAGATGTAAAATTAATGCTGTGATAAGTTTGGTTCTCTTAATGTTAAAAATATCAAACTTTATGTTTGTGCAATTGGATCTTGTCTATTTACAGCAATTCAAAATGGTGGCAGGTACAAATGGTTGTGGTTTGCCACCATTGCTCATGGCATCACTGTGGAATGTGTCAGCTACTACTTGCCTGATGTGGACAACTTTTGGCACGCTCAGTCAATGGTGATGCTGATTGGACAAAGGCTACCATTGCATATATTGCTCGTTTGTATGTAATATTTGCTTCTCTTATATTTTGTTTGTGTATCCGTGCACACCAAATGGAAGTCATGCCTTTGATAAGTTGCAGTGATACACTTTTTATGTGGTATGATTTTCCTATATAAACTTTTTTTTACTCTCTTCAATATGAAATTATTTTCCCAGAACCTGTGTCAGAGTGCCTTGAGAGAAAACATGAACGAGACTCGACAGTTTTTTAAAGTTGATACTTATTTACCCAATGGAATTTTATAACCTTGCGATACGGATGACAGGGACGTATGGTCATTAAATTCTTCTATAATGATAACAAATTTATCTTAAATTAAAATGGAAGTAGAGTGTTCTTTGGCTTTTATTTAAATATAATACAAATGGTCGAAAATAAGTACATTGCAAGACAGTTAAAGAAAATATATTTTATCACAGTGGAAATTTGTTCTACTGTATTTTTTGTAGTGGAATAGATTTCCTTGAGAATACTTCAACTACTGCAACAAAGTATTTTCATTATGTAAAAACCTTCCTTTACATACATGTGATTACATTTAGATGTGAATTGTGGTGGGTGTTTGTAAGGGAACCAAGGAGGATATAATCTTGAGAATAAGACAATTTGAAATGCCTTTATGATCTAAGAAAGAGCTGCAATTCAAAAGAATTTTAACAGTATGAACAAAATTGAGGATCTTTAAATAGTGAACTTTGAACCTCTCTAAGATTCTGAAACATAGAAATAAACAATCTATAGAATGCAAAATTAAATAATTGATACATGCATGCAAGAGATCTAAGATAATAGGAAATAAATGTTATGAGTTAAGGAATGAGGAAAGGGAGAGTAGCAGGAGACATGAATAGCAAAACAAGAACAAGTCACCTTCACATTGAGGACAAATGGAGCTGAATATGCTAATTCCTAAGAAAACTGACTAACGTCATCACTAGTGTGACCTTAATGAGGAGTTCCAAGGGCAAAATATAGAGAGAGGGAGACCAGTCAATACTTTAGAGAAGAGACAGAGAGGGGTATCCAGAAATTGCCTCCTCCTGGAAATGACCAAAGAAGTCTGTCAAGAATCAAGTGTTGCGGAATATTATCAATGGCCCATCTTTCCCAAGATGCCAAGGGTCTTAGTGAGAAAGCAGTAGTTAGTCATTATTTGCTATTTGTTCAGAGAAACGCATAGCTTTATATGTATAATAATAATAATGTACATGTATTATATGTCTCATCCTCAGATCCTGTCTTTATCTACACTGGTGCTGTTGCAGTTTCATGTATGAATTTGAGATGGTGGGCTGAGCCTTTTGCAGGTGTGGTACTCATTAAGTTTCATTGTTTATTTTCCTTTATCTGGGTTTGTCCTATGTGAGATTTTTTTTTAAGTCATTTTGTTGAAGAGGAAAAGAGGAAAACTGAAAAGAAGGTATAGGGATGGAAGTAAGGAAGATAAAATGGCAGCAGGGTGTGTTTGGTTGCGCGTACCAGCATGGAGGTGGAAGAATTATGCTACGAACGGACCCTTTCAAACAGTACAGAGTTATCGAAAATAGTGGCAGTGAGTGCGGGCCGATCTATGATAAAAAGCAATTTATATAGTGATAACAGTGTTTTAAAATTCATGTGCATCTGAAGAAAATTATTTCTTTTAGCTCTCAATACAATACAAAAGTGCTTTCACAGTTACTACTGAATTATTAATAAAAAAAATCGACTGTGGCCTCAAAGCCCATGGAGGTGCCATCTTCAATTTGAAAGCTCTGACCTCTTTGTCCCACTCTGACACTGACATAACTACATCGGGGCCAGCAAGCAGTCACCGCATGTGGGAACCCGCTGTTGGACATACCCCTAGTGAAGTAATGAAGTGGACTGCTTGGAGATGAAGCATCTGCTTTTGCAAACCCTACTAGGATAAATGGAAAGAATGTAAAACTTGATATATTTGTAAAGATCGTGTAGAGGAAAAGAAAAACTCATTTAACACTTTTTTTTTAATCATGTAAACCAGATGCATTTCCCATACTCAGACATCAGACAAGCCATTAAGTTGAACCCATTTCATATATAGCCAGGGTTGGGGTCCCAATCCTGTATGGATTATTTTATGAAAATAAATATTAACTTTATAGTGAATGTATTAACTTTTTTTTTACCTTTTTTTTTTTCAAAGTCGGCCTTTCAGCCGTTCTGATGGACATTCCTTTTGACATCATGGGCATCAAGCTTCTATGGTGGACTTGGCATGATGACGACCCGAACATTTATGATAGACACTACTGGGTCCCATGGACGTCCTATTATTTTCACGCAGCCTTTGCATCATCTTTTGCATTCCTCTTTTTTGGCATTCGAAGGCTGTTTCGTCGGTCTGGATCAAAGTTTCAGAGTTGTGGGTGAGTTTTCCATGGAGAGAGTTTTAGATCTGAACTCCAAGGGAACATTTTACAAGTGTATTTGTTCATTGTGTCAGTTAATATCAATATAAAGTGTTCATTTGCATTTTGTCCTTCTGGGTGTAAAAGAGGGTACAGTCTTGAATAATATATTCATATCAAATTTCCTGTCTAAGGGAAATTGTGCTTGATTTTCTCAATATCTGATTGTTTGAATTTTTCAGATCAAAATCTCACAATTTTAGACTGGTATACACAATTTATATGTTACCATTCCCCAATGGACTAGGAGAGAAAGGCAAAGACAGAGAAAGGGGAGGACAGAGAAAGTAGGGGGGTATGCAAGTTTTTAAGAAAAGATGTTCAGTTGGATCTTTTCCTCAACGTCTTATCCAGAAATAAAGTAAAAAATAGCTTGGGCCTGAAGAATTATTTGTAGTCTTATTTTTCAAGCGCTCCTTATTGATTTTTCTTTTTTTCTTTTCTGCTTTTATTGTTATTCACTTACTAGTTAATTAATTTTTTAACACTTTATTATATTCTCTAGATTTTTGGGTGAATTCCCCATTCTTGTCATCACTGGCTTGTTTTCCATGGCTTTTGGCATTCTACAATTTGTTCCACTCTACCACCCTATCCATGACTCACTGGGCATCCATTCTGAAGTTTGTGTCCTACTGTTTCTAGGCACTTTTGCTTTCATTGTGTGGAGTGCCGACAGGTATCCAATGGACTATGCTCGTTTTAAAGGAAATAGTAAGTATAATCTCCTCCAAGGATTAAGATGGAGTGATATCATGTAAATTGAGATGATATTTAATAATACTATAAGTTGAAGATGAAAAGTTCGACATGCATCTCACTGCAACCTACAGGGCGAATTATGTTTACCATAAGATTGCTTAGAATGTGTACATTATTTTTCTTTCCATTTAAAAATGACTTTATTATCCTTTTTGTCTTGGCCAGTGTTGAAAGCTTTTCATCAGTAATTGAAATGGAAAAGTATGCACTGAATAAAACTGCTGGAGAGTATATTTACAATTGATTGTTCGAGAAGCTGTCTCAACCAGGCTGTATGAAGTTTGCTGTGATTTTATGATGAGTGCTTTTTATGAAAGTCAGATGACAGTTTTTGAAACTTGATTTATTTTATAGGTTTTAATCATTTAAAGAACATAAATTGCTATGATAACTTTTTCTTTAAAAATTAATTCCATTTTATTTTACAGGCATCTTCAGTTTGATGTTCATTACTGTCTTGCTGCACTATGGATTTTACCTTTATTTAGTTCTCACTGAAAACCCAGCGCAAATTCGTTCCAGAGGTCTCCATCAACCTGTAGGTCCGTGTGATGAAACAGTGAATGTCCTCACACCATTTGGACATGTAAGTGGCTTTGCAATCTATTAATGGAGAAAATTTGAGTCTCATTTGAAGGAGATATTACTACAGTTGCCACACTAAAATTTGTGTTAGGTCATATATATATATATATTATTGGTTTCTCTAATTGCTATTTATTGTAATTTGATTTGGCTAACGCTGCATTGTTGGTGAATGTTTCAGCTTATGAGAGTTGTTTTAATTCGGGTTTTATTTAAGGGAGGTTGTCTACTTAGTTGACTAAATGGAAAAGACAAATTCGTCTCCTTTTTCTATTTTAAATTCGAAAACAGAATGATATCACGTTACAGTGGAGTCAACTTAAGATAAACCATTCGTTGGGTGTCATTTTTTTCCTTATATAAGTCAACTATATAGTCTGGTTTATATAAACATGGATCGCACTCAGTCCATTTAAAATAAACTTTTTTTTCTGTCACCATGACCTCTCCCTTCCCACTTTTACAGAACGCCTACGTTAGTTTGCTCATGCCTACTTGCCGAGCACACAGTGGTAGGCCTAGTCTAATTACTAATATTAATAATACTCTACAGACAATAATTGTGTACTAAGTGGTAGCGGAGAGGGGATGGGGGGTGAGGCCACACATCAGTGGGTGACTGTAGCACACGCACCAGCAGGCATACGCTGCCAAAGGCCATTAAATTTATAATATGTCCTTCACATGGATTCTCCCTCAACGCAACACCTCATAGTCAATGGTCACTTCTCCCCTTTCCTAACCCCAGTCTTGCATTGCACACACATATTGGCATCATGTAACAAACGTATGGGCATGAATAGGCTAGGCTTCTCACACTCTCTCTTCTCCACTCAATCGCTTGGTTGTATAATTATAATTCCAAGAATCCCCTCACATGATCCAGACGGCATGAGCCTACACATACGGCATATTCACGATCTAGGCCTAACAAAACATTCTGTCTTTTATTCTACCTGTACTTTTAGTTTACCCACCTGGTTTACTTGTTGATTCACTTGGAAATGGTTAAGATAAAACTCGCTTAAGATAATCTCATTCGTTTGGTCCCAATGAGTTTATCTTAAGTGGCCTCCACTGTATTTGCCACAATTTGTTGAATCTTCTCTAATCCTGTGAAATTCACAATTGTAATTGATAATTTGATTTTTGATATAAATTTTCCTTCATTCGAAAGACATGACTTCAGAAAAATTGTCACATTTCACGTTTTTTTCCTCTGTTTATCTTACAGGTTCTTCAAAAGCATAAATACCTTTGTGTTGATAAATTTCATGAAGATTACTTTAGCCTGAAGTGCCTGAAAAAACCACCACCTCCAAAAACAGAGTGGTATACAGTTTGTGGTACTTCATACGAAAATCGAAATGAATACATCATTGTAGTTTCTACATTCTGTATGGTTGGCCTTTTCTGGTTTTGGCAACTTTTGTGTCGATCAGGTCCTCAACCCAAAATCAAGGTACAGCGCCAAGGCAAGCAACATAGAGACTGAGAACACAGACAGTAATAATAATTTAAAAAATTACAAGTTTAATATTTAGTATCCCTTACATTTAGTTTTTGTTTCGTTTCAAGGTTGGTACAGCATTCCTCATCGTTATTTGTATATAGATACTTAAAAAGAAACTTAAATTAACAAAATGTCCAGTGGAAGACATATAGATCAAGTGAGAAAGAAAAAAGGAATATTTGATCCCACATTCTTGAACATATATTACCTAATTAGGCTATACACATACCTGATTCAGATTGCAAAGCTATGTATTCAAGTGATCATATCAATTGATCTCCATAAGATACAGAAATTTCCATTTCACACTTAACATCTACGTGGCTTGTTAGAAAGATGGGGGGGGGGGGGGGGGGGCTTGGGGCTTGAAGGACTTTCTCTTTAGGCCAGAACTCTTGATGAGAAGCTGGTGGCTGGCCATTGGTTACCTGGGTCATACATTACCGACCTTTATATATGGCATGTAGTGGAACACTGACCATCACAAATTGTGTTAGTGTTAGGAACCGGAGAATATCGTAAAGATAAATCAGGCAAATGTGCAAAAGCATTTGACATTCTTTTGAAGGCCACCTTTTCTTTACAGAGGCATAATGTATTAAAGCATAATCTGCTTATCAGATGGTGTTTTGTATGAAGAATTTTATATTTTGCTGGAAATGTTGGCACTTAGGGCATCACTGTTACATTAAAAAGAAATTTATTTAATTTAAGGGGTTAGGGGAGGTTGAGGAGGAGATGTCTTTTTATTGTTGTTTCTTTGTTTTTGTAGTTTGGTTGTTTGTTTTGTTTTATTTTGTTATTTTTACTGCCACCTGTTTGTTATTTTTATTTAAATTGAAAAAAAACGAAAAAACAAAAACAGACAAAACAATATTCTACCAGGAGCAATTATGACAACTCAAAAGTATCAGTTGACATTTGAAATCATTAAGTTCAATGAAAAAAATGTGTCTAGATCCAGTGATGTGAAACTGAATACGGTGCTTAATCAATGATCTCAAATATATCCACAATATTAGGTACAATTTTACTTTACTAAAATAAAAAATTGGTAACCTGCCCTTTCCTTTTTTTCTGTAATTTTTAAATAAGATTAAGTTGATGTTTCACTTTTTCTTTTTTCTTTTTTTGTCGTCATATGATTTCATTTTTTTTAGTCCAGAATTAATTTTTTTTAGTCCAGAACTGTTGAACTTAGTATATGCTAAAATACCTTCAGGAATATCCCTGATAGAAGTTTATAAATGTGCATGTGAAGATTTTTTTTTTCCACATCCTTCCTTAATTAAATTGAATTTCCTGTTTGATATCCCCTGCTTAAGTTTAACACTTATTTCCTGATTTATTTTTAAAGAGCAAAGTCATGAATGTCTCCAGATTGTTACTGTTTTTTATTTGTTCAAATAAAAATTTTACTCTAGCAGTTACAGTAGTATCCTGTTAAATGCAGGGTGCTCGGGAAGCCTGCTAGCATGCATTTATGAGATGCGTGCCTTTATAAAAAGTAATAAAAAATACCAGTTACTTCCCTTTTCTTTGGTAAAAGTCTAACCTTGACCTCACAGACTGACAAGTAATTAGTGGCTGTCTGATCTATTTAAAAAACTAATTTCTACCGATTTATGCTGTTTGTTTACCCGAAGCGTACGTTTAACCGGATACTATTGTACTGCAATGCAATTTGAGATTAAATTAACCCCTGTGTGTCTTTCATCACAATTTGAGATTGCACGGAGGTGTTAGTTTGCAAGGAGGTGTTGAGAAAAGTCATGAATGTCTCCAGATTGTTACTGTTTTTTATTTGTTCAAATAAAAATTTTACTCTAGCAGTTACAGTAGTATCCTGTTAAATGCAGGGTGCTCGGGAAGCCTGCTAGCATGCATTTATGAGATGCGTGCCTTTATAAAAAGTAATAAAAAATACCAGTTACTTCCCTTTTCTTTGGTAAAAGTCTAACCTTGACCTCACAGACTGACAAGTAATTAGTGGCTGTCTGATCTATTTAAAAAACTAATTTCTACCGATTTATGCTGTTTGTTTACCCGAAGCGTACGTTTAACCGGATACTATTGTACTGCAATGCAATTTGAGATTAAATTAACCCCTGTGTGTCTTTCATCACAATTTGAGATTGCACGGAGGTGTTAGTTTGCAAGGAGGTGTTGAGAAAGTCTAAATTCTGACTATGGTAGAATCAGAATACATCAGTTAAATAGAATCATGATGACTCCCTCAAAATACTTTGTGAATTCTTGGGAGTTAATATTATAAATGTAGCAGCACCCACTGTTACAGAAGGAAATGTTATCATAGTTATTGGTAAAAAAAAACTAGTCTATTAGGAAAGTCGAGGAACGAAAACCAGATTTTCTTCTATTGAATGTATTCTGACTGATTATTTTACCATGTCTAAGGTTTTCAATTGTCTAAGGATTCAGTTAGATGGGTTCCTCAGCTTTAGACTTTGGATCAAAATCAACAAAGAGTTGACTGCTGAAAGCAACTCTTTGGTTTTGAATAAAGAGTCGCACCAATTTTATTTATCAAATCATGATAATAATGGATGAAACATTGGTTCATCATTTCAATCCTTGGCAAAAAGTTTAATCAATGCAATGAAAAAATGCCTTCATCAAAGAAGGCAAAGATACAACTTTCAATTTCAAGTTAACACTAGTTTCATGGTGACATGGTTTTAGGACTGAGTGGATCATCGTGAAGGTTTACTTAGAAACTGACCACACAGCCACTGGTGACTATTATTTCATTTTGCTGGTGGTAAAAACTACAGTCCTCATTTGCAAATAAAAGATGAGAAAAGCTTTGCAAGTCTTCCTGCTGCAAGACAGACCGATTAAGGCGACCCAGAAAGAAAAGTGGTTTTGCTTCAAAATTTTACATCCACCTTATCACCTCATTCACCTGATTTAGCTCCTAATTTTTCCCTTTTACTCATTATTTAGTGGAAAAAAGAGAAATCCTTAAGGGACAGCTTTTCCACTACAATAAGGAACTTTGACTGTAGTTTAAGACCAGATTGAGAGGTCATGTGGATGTTATGCTCAAAGACTTCTGAAGGTCAGAGAAAGATAGGAGAAATGTATAGTGTAACTTTGCATGATGATTGTAATAAATTAGTGAAAGCAAAATTTTAGATTTCTTGCATGATTTCTTATTAATCAGGATTTAGAAATTGAACACACTTGGCATGTGTCAACTGGGCTTTTTTTTGTTTTTTGTTTTGCTTTTTTTTTTAAATTGGAGTATGTAAGTATTCATTTCCAAATAGAGATTCTCATCTGTTTTTATTTTGCCTCACTCCTATCCTGATCTCTTATTGAACACACGTCAATTTCAATAAACCACTTTTTTTTCTGCTTTTTTTTTTAATGGAAAATGGTCTTCATAATAACTTTTTTTCATTATTTTTTGCGACTTTGACTTCCTTATTTACATTTTTTCACTTTTTGATTGGATTTATAACTTCTAAAACTGTTCAAAACCTTTAAAATTCTTGTCTCGTCTTTTTGATAACTTCATTTCTATCTCTAGCTTTAAAATTGGCTAGTCAAGATGTATTAAATTAGATGTTTTTCTCATGGTGCTTTAACATAATCAAGTCTGTTTGGTGAGATGAAGCACAAGATATTAAAGAAATAAAATAAAAAAAAAGAGATGATTGTCTAAATTATTTGGAAAGGAATTAAAGTAAGTCTAATGGAAATGAGTTTATTTCGTAAACCTAATATATGTAGTAGTACTAGCGATGGATGTATAATCCCAAGGCTTTTTATAGAGGCCATAAAATAGGCATATGCTCAGGAACGGAAGCATGTGATATTGCATCATTAACTTTAAAAAAAAAAAAAATCTTTTGTATACTGTAGACTTTATCTTCTTCTTCATTAAAGCTGACAAATTCAGTTAATGAGTATTCTTGTCAATGCGCAGAAAAGTAAATAAGGAACTCTTTTTTAGTATTAATATATTATATATCACAAGAAAGGGTTAGTGTATACTTACTACCAAGAAAAGATGATGTTGCTGATTTTATAATCACAATAGGATTCCCAAGTCTCTTCTCAATTTCTCTACAAAATTGTCCATTTATCCACCTTTCTGTCTCAAATCTCCCTTCTTCCGTCTGTCCTTATGTCTCTGCATGCTCCCTTTTTTCATATAAGTCAGCAGAAAGCAGTGTCTTTGTAGATTGATTGACTTTTCAAAGCGCAATTCCTGAAATCTAATGTGCATAGAGGCATTTATTACTAGTACTAGGACTGCTTCTGCCAAAATAGGCATCCTTCCTGTGGCTACCCTAAAATACTAATGATTTTGTTATGGTTTATCACCCTTTGATGTTTAATGAAGTATACATTGTTCTTTGATGAAATAGAACATTTGAAAAATAACGTTCAGGTCTTATTGTATTATTATTATTTTAGTATATTTGTCAGTATATTATGAAAGATCTCTTATAAATTATTTAGCGTTAAAAAAAAAAAGTGAAAGGATTTATTTTTGTTTCCTTCTTTACGCGATAGAAATAATAATTTAATATTAATAAACTTAATGTTTAATTACTATGTTTCAATGGATTTGCCAATGATATTAAATGTGTGTGTGTGTGTCGATACTAAATCTGTCAATAAAGAATTTACTTTTAGAAATGAGAAAGCTTTCTGTGTGATACTGTCATAATTTATACATTTGTATAGTGCATTTCCATAAACCATGCTCTATTATTTCACTTTACAACAATAAGAATAAGAATAACACACTGCCCACATTGACATTTGTCATTCATTCATGGACCTTAAATGTGTAACTATGAATAGATACTTGAATTACAAATCTTATAATTATAATCATGGATATAGTTACATTGCAAGCTATGAGTATAAAAATTTTGTGTTTTTTTTTTTTTTTGCTTTGTCATGATATGATATAGGACTGACGATTAATGAAAAATTGAAAAAGAACAAACACATTGATGACATATGTGGCAAGGCCAGTAAGACCTTATCATTTCTGCAAGGGTAAATACAATTCTTCCTTTGAAAGTAAAAGTAAAAGAGAAGTGCTATGAAACATACGTAAGGCCCATTCTCAAATATGGGACCCCACACACGAAAAATAACATCCGCAAACTTGAGAAAATACAAAGAAGAGCTGCCAGAATGTTAAGCACTAACTTCAACAATGGGGTACCGACAGATAAAATTATCCAAGATCTCCAATGGCTGCCATTTCAAATATGGAGACAAGACAATGAATTAACAATCCTTTATAAGGCTTTAAATAATAAGATCATCCCATCAAAACATCTCCAAAAGGAAACATTTGTGACAAGAAGCTTGGTTAACAACTTCGCAATTCCCAAATAGAGAACTGATACCCATCTCGATTCCTTTTTTTATCCATCTACAATCTGTCTGTGGAACAAACTCCCGATTGAAATGAAAGAGACTAAATCGGTGGAAAGTTTTAAAACTAATAAGACAAAGGGACCATACAAGTCTTCACTAATGGAAGTTTTGGTCATCAATAGCAGAAGAAGAAGAAGATACACATGGATGCAGTTCTAAAAATAATAATAATATATATTAAAGCCTTATGTTTTCAAAAGCTTTTTGAAGCATGGGAATGATTGTTTGTACTTTAGTTCTAAAGATAGCTTATTAAATATTTTAGTTCTATAAAACTAATATGACAACTTTTAAAGTTAGTTTTAGGAAATCAGGAAGAATCATTTACCAAATGGTAAATTATGCCATGGCTTGAAAAGATTAATGTTTTTGAGATTAAGGATGTTTCATATTCATTCAAGATTTGAAAACAAATAGAGCTAAGCAACATTATAATAATTTATTCTCGCCAAAACAAGTAACCAATGCAGAGATTTGAGTATTATTATCAGTTTGACTGATCATGATGACTGCAGACAGCATTCAATGTAATCTAGAAATTTGATCATTACTGAGACCAACAAAGAGTGAGTTGCAATAGTCAAGAAGACACAGTATAAGTATAAAAGCATTTATTTTGTAAGTGATTGTGATAATATAACATGAGTTAAATGCTATGAGCTATTACAGTGCAGCACATGTTCGTCTGACTCTTGTTTGCCGAATTCACGGATTCCTCGAACGAACTATATTGTCCCAAATATTTGCCATTATTTTCTTTACATTTTTTTCACGCATAATCTGTTCACGGATTCCTCAAATTATCTGCCTGCTGCTCAAGCAGTGCAAACAACTTTTCCGCGTCTTAATAGTCTGAAAAGCCCACGAACCCTGACTAAAAATAGCCCACATCATGCGACGGTAGTAGTAATACTACTACTAGTATTATAACATTCGAACACGCCCCTGACCTATCTTTATTATAGACCATCTGTGCCTTGAAATCGTCACCACACTGGTGTTCTGTAACTTAAAATATGGCCTGTGCTATGCTGACATATGATAGGACTATGCCTATGATAGCACTAGTACATTATATGTGTAGGCCTTGTTGTAGCCCAATATTATCAGATTGATCTACTATTCCATTCTTTCATTTTGAATCATCAATCCTCAGTATAGGTAGCTTAACAGGATAATGGCAAAGTAAAGAAAAATGTCTGCTCTTACTCTCGAAACTCAACACACACAAAAAATAGAACGAATAAACATAAAAAACAAACAAAAAAAATCCTCGCTGAAGAAGATAGAGGGAAAGACAACAAGGGACATAACTACAATATTAAAATCGAACTATTTCTGTTGCCCCGACAAGTTCGACGAATACATGCTGCAGTGTACTTTTAGTTATCCACAACTTCCTGACTGCTACTCACTTCACTGCTTCTCAATTATATGTATTATGCGTTAAACTGACTCAAACATTTTGAATTTTTTTTTTTTAGGCATTGTGAAGAGGAGTCGGCTGTGTTATTACTGTTATTTTGCGCATTAGGTTGTGTTTGTATGTCTTATGGACTTGGTTGCTGGTTTTTAGGATTGTTAGAACATGTTTTTAAAGATGAAAGTATTGAAAGCATTTCAAAATGAATTACGATAGAGCAGAACTTGGCCATAACAATAACCTCTGGTCCAAGTAAAAGTTCTTCCTATGGCCATTTCCAAGAGAAACAATCAAATTCAAATTATCATAATCATAATATACGTATGACTTGGTTTGAGATGCACTCTACAATACGGTATCCTATTGTCTCAGGATTCGATCCAATTTAAAACCAGAGGAGAAAAAAATCACACAATTTGAGGTTTTAATAGTAAATAATAAATAGCAAATAGGATTTGATCCAGATTAAAATATGGAGAAGGAAAATGCATCTAGTTCTGAGTGACTGAGAAATTTGTGGACAGACATATTGACCCAGCAAGCAATTCAAGGTCTCATGACTGATACACTTGTTAACACACTTAGAAATATCAAAACCGTATCATATTAATATGGTACCAAGAAATATCAAAACCGTATCATATTAATATGGTACCAAGAAATATCAAAACTGTGTCATATTAATATGGTACCAAGAAACATCAAAACTGTATCATATTAATATGGTACCAAGAAATATCAAAACTGTATCATATTAATATGGTACCAGCTCTTATTTCCAATGCCGTTTAAGTGAAGCGCCACTGTAGTAATGTTGGTCTACTTTCTTAGTGCTCTCAATATGGATGAAAAAAGGTGGCAGACAGACAGACATTGTATGACCAATACAACAGAAAAGTATAATCATAATCATAGTCAAAGAGATTTGAATACGGTACTATGAATAGAAGTGGCTTGTAAATTGTAAAAATTAACATAGCTTTGCCCATTTGTAGATAGTCCATGCATTTTTCGTCATTGCAGAATATTAGGAGCAGGAATTACATGATTATGGAGCGGGGCAAATGCCGTGGATAAGGATAACCTATACATTTTTTTTCCCACACTTTTCATGACGAATGGGACACGGGACGTAGATAATTAGCCCAACCTTTTCCATTTAACAGAAACATGCAGTAAAAAGATAGACAAGATGGAAAAACAGCAACTGTTTACTAATTGTCTTTATTTCAAGATTAGAAAACATTATCAAAAGGTTATGCTTTCAATGATTATATCACAGCTCATTATACTGTAAAACATCATACATTCACATAAATGTAGTTCTTAAAAGAAAATGAAAATTACACTTTCGATGGCACGTATGGAGGTGTTCAAATTTATCTTGAACCCTATTACTATTAAATATGCTGATTTTTTAATGGATTGCTTAAATTTTAAAATCATATATCACATTTCATTGTAAGTGAGAGCATCATTAAGCTAGGGATCTTGATTCATTGGTTTTCAATGCTTAACTTTTCAAAACGTACCTTTCCCAACGAATTTACATTGATTATTACCAGAAATGTGACTTTTTACTCACACAAAACATTAGGGCACAATGGACTCAGAGAATCAAGGTTTTCCATTAATAGCTTTGTCGATGTCAACAATTGTATTTAGCGCCCTCCGTTTCTATCTCAGTCATCAACAACATGTCCACCCCCTCCAACCCTAAAACAAAAGAACAGAAAAAAAACAAAACCCAACAAACTATAGCAAAAAAACAAAGACCAAAAACAAACAACCAACAAACTACAACAAAAAACAAAGACCAAAAACAAACAAAACTACAACAAATGGCGGTTGATTGGGGGGGGGGGGGGGGGGGGGGGGGGGGGGGGGGGGGGGGGGGGGGGGGGGGGGGGGGGGGGAGGGAGAAGG
>JBCJKE010418461.1:0-15410 GCA_039654525.1 Melibe bucephala | reverse complement strand
TTTGGGAGAGAGAGAGAGAGAGAGAGAGAGAGAGAGAGAGAGAGAGAGAGAGAGAAAGAGAGAGAGACAAAAAGGAGAGAGAGAGACAGAGAGAAAGAAAGAGGGACAGACACACATACACAAACACACACACAAACACACATACACACACTCACACATACAAAGTGATGACAGAGAAAAACAGATAGGAAATCCAACCAGGTATCGACATGGTGAGACTCAAGTCCTTTGTCCATGTTACCTTTCTCATTTTTTCCTGTTCTTCTCTCTCCTTCTTTTCCCTTGCTTGCCTCCTCTCCCTCTCTTCTTGGGCTTTCTTCCGGGACTCCTCTTCGCCTCCTTTTGCCATTTGTTCAAACCTGGCTTTCAGGCTTTTAGCACCATCAGCTCCTTCAACAAAACAAGACAAGAGAATTTAGGAGACGACTTCAAATACCACTCATCCCCTAATATAAAAAACACCCCCTTCACCACCAACCTACCTTTCCCTTTCCACCCTCACCCACAACCGACCAACATTTAAAATATAAAAATGAAAAAATAACAACGAAACAAAACAAGGATTAAAACATCAACAGTTATATTACTACAACTTTTCCAAACAAAAAAAAAAAAAAAAAAAAAAAAAAAAAAAGGCCCTATGCTCCGTTTTACAGGACAATATTTTATTTAAATCTAAAATACATGACTCATTCATTTCAACAAAGTAGTTTTGCTGGTAGGACAATAACAAATCTGAAAATCTAATAGGAAAGGTGAAATACCATGAGAACATCATGTTTCTTTGCATGACTTAAGAGGAAAAGGGCAACAGGATTAGACTGAGGGTTGTTGAGCTGCTAGGATTTTGTTTACAATTTCAGTATATTTAATTATATAAATATAGATATAGTGGAACAGTTTAAAGTCCAAACTTTGGGACAAATAAAAAAAAAAAAAAAGGTTCGATTTTGAGTAAGAATGACATTAACTCTATTCTGAAGATGCAGAATAAATTTCATTGTAGAAGATCCAATGGCTGACTACTGAACACCATCCTCCATACGTGACTCAACGTTTGCAAGACAAAACATGTCTGTCGTTCACATTAGGCAACATAATGATGATACAACTCGCACATGCCTTAAACAAAGTTATCTTATGCGAGTGAGAGCTTCTGCTCTCTTTTCCAATAGGCTTACATTATGTCACCAGTCAATCCAAATTGGTCGTTAGTGTTGAATTTAAATTAATGAATTAATAAGGTAAAAAAATAGGACCAGTGAGAGCAGTCGACAGAGTGTTGACTTCTCACAGGTTCCACTGCAATTGGTTTGTGTGTTTCGTTGGGGGTTTTTTTTGGAAGTTTTTTTGTTTGTTTGTGAACATAAAAAGGAAGAAAATAAAGCAATACAAAATTTGTCATACAACCAACTGTTTTAGTGTGAAAGGGGAAGATGCTACAATTAAATAACTTAAAGGAGATATTTTTAGAAATATCCTCGATCCACATTAAGAAAAACCACCTTGACTTGAAAAAACACTCACCTCCCTGAGCTCTATTACGCTCATAGGTCGGCTTGACCTCCTCCATATCATCAAATGATCCAGCATTCTGCAATTATAACCCAGAAATTAAGACCACAGATTTAATATTAAAATCACACAAGTAAAATGTGTGTTACATACATTATATGTACAATGGGATTGTTTGTTGTTTTTTCATTTATTGTTTTCTTACACAGAAAAATAAAAATTAAAAAAAAAAACCCAAAAAACAAAAACACATAAGAGATCAGTTTTTCAGCCATCTCTGATGAAACAATACACTCAAATTTTATGTACCATTGAAAATCTGATATCCTTCAGCCATGTCTCATTATAATACCCCTTAATGCCCACCTTGGCAGTGTTGCACTGCGACTGACGCCTGGGTCTGTTCCAGTCTTCCTTTGGGATAGACCCTAAAGACGTATTCTCCCCCGGAGTAAATAAAGGGCTTTATTTATTTATATCCATCATTCTCTCTTACCACCTGCTTGTTACGGTACAAATATGCCGATTTACAGCAATGACATTCATAGTTTCCTTCCGTTATAAAATCACAATGTGTGTAAGTTGGTAGTATATATGAGAATAGACTGTGCGTGGTATAAATTCTAATCCCAAACCTTATCTTTCTTGTCTTGTTCAACTCCAAACTTGCCGCCAAATCCTCTTTTCATGTCTGTTTGAGATGGGTGAAGCTCTGTGCGTGTGTCTGCATCATAGCCCATGGCTGACTGATCCTGACGATCTTTCTGTACACCAAATTTACCACCAAAGCCCTTGGAGTAGTCTAGAGGAGAAAAATGGTGTATATTAGAGAAATCCCTGCTAATATAGCAACCTCCCCAATTGTGTTCAATCGAGATCTCCCACATATCGACCATCCACAAATTCATTCAAATAACGACCTTGATAAGATCAGCTTACTCCCACAGGCCAGAAAAAAGTGTCGAGACCTCACAGCTAGAATAAAGAAAAGCCACCGAAATGTTTCAGATGGTGAACTGGAACGCGACATGGTCTTAAGTTATTCCTAGGTATACGATAGAGCAGCAAAGTTTTGTAAGTTTGTTTACTTTTTCCTATTTTTCCTCCTTTTTTTTATTTTCAGGAGCTTTTTTTATTTAAATTGTTTTTCATTCGATTTTGTTTTGTTTTGCTATTTTTCTCTCTTCATAGTGTTTGACTGGGTTTGTTTTTGAAGGGCAGGGGTTATTTTGCTTTCTTTTTTCCTCTTGGGGGAGAAAGGGGGAGGATATGTCAGAGTCTTAAATCATGGAATACATAGCAATGATAAAAATATGTCACTATTTTTTTTTATTATTAAATTCCATTTATGCTCATAATCAGGTCTACAGCAATAGCCTACAAACAATAATAATAAAAAAAAACCCAAAAAAACCCAACAAACAAACAGAATCTTTTGCATATCTCTATGAATAAAATTAAAAATACAAAGTATCAAAAAGTATTAATAAAACATTGTTTCTGATTGGAATACATTCAGCCAATCACATTATTGCACTAAACATGCATTATTCAACACAAAGTCAAGGTTTAGAGGATTAGTAAAATGTATCAGAACTATACTACAATCAAGTACAAGATCAAAACTAAAAAGGAGAACATCGCACAACTCCTGTTGATCTAATATATAGACATGAGAGACAAGCAAAGGAAGACACAGCAGAGAAGATGTAGGTAGAGAGGAGGGAAAAAAAAAAAGAAGAAAGATTAAACAAACAACTAAGACATATTTTGCAGAGAAGATGTAGGTAGAGAGGAGGGAAAAAAAAAAAGAAGAAAGATTAAACAAACAACTAAGACATATTTTGTATTTTTAAAAAGACCATAAAACCACATTATGAAAAAAATATAACGCAATTTTTCCGCAATTTCTAACAAGATACATCTCTCTGATATAAAACTTCCAAACCTGGCATTGTAAAAATTTAGATAATAAAAGTTCTTGTCTTATAAAAACAATTTCATTCAACCACAATTCTAAATAAAGATCTATTTCACTTGATATCTTGCACTAGGCCATACATTTAATACAAAATCCGAAAACACTTGTAATTATTTCTGTGTTGCTGGCAAAATGAAAAAATCAAACTTAGTATGTGAAGTGGTATCCTTTATATCTTTTGGTGTCAGTAATGTCAGTGAACCTGTTTTCCTGTGGAAACTCAGAAAATAAGTCCATATCTTCAAGTACCTGTTTGCGATTCATGCTTTTGTAACTTTTCCTGATGATCGTAACCCACTGCAGATTTATCCTGGCGATCTTTCTGGACACCAAATTTGCCTCCAAAACCTTTGCTGAAATCTACAGAATTGACGGGAAGGAGAATGAAGCTGAATTTGACTGATAACTAAAACAGCAGTAATGCACATGACTTATATGTATACGTAACAAAGGAAAAACTAAAGAGTATGCCAAAATATAACCTACATTATGTTATAACGTAACCATTGTTCTCCAGTTCTGTGTACTTACAATGAGTGATTTCACTAGAACACAAGTTTATGAATAATGGTGTCTAATATATAATATTGTCTATACACGCAAAGAAATCTTAAGAACTACAATTGAATAAAGAATGTTTCTTCTTTTACCTCTTTAAATTGAGGTTAAATATATTAACCAGTAAAAGTTATTGAAATCAAATGGAATTTGATAAGACCAAATTATCAAAGTGATACATTTTTAAGCTTAAAAATAACATTCACATTTCTAAGCCTAGTCTTAGTCTTCAAAGCAGCTGACAAATTCAGTTGAACAGACTATTTTCATTACTGCACAGAAGAGTAACTATCAAGCCTGTGAAATCATTAATTATTAATTCATATAGAAAGACAGTTACCTAGATTGACTTCTAAATATCATATTTATACAATTCTTTGCTATGCTTTGGGGCACAGTGACTGCCTTGAAACTTAAAACTTTAAATAATTTGTGTTTTTTTTTATTATTGAAAAAAAATGGTTAAATTCTTGAAAAACTAAAACAATGCTTAGCAGAAGATAGAGTTTCTATTTTATGTCTAAGCAATTTAAGAATAAACATTGTTATATACATTTTTTGCTTTATTTTAAAGCAGATTTTGAGTTTAAAGCTAAATTGAAGGTGGAATGGGAAGAGGCAGAAGGAGGATTGAGAAGGGATAGTCCCAGTCACTAAATAAATGTTTTCTATTATGCCTGCACTATAAGCAATTTTTTTTTTTTGCATCATTTATGAGATAACTGATTAATTGAATATTGATAACATGTGTTTATCTCCCTTGAGAAGCATCGCTCCATTGTTGACACTCAAATTGGTGAATATTTAGACATTGTCTTAGATCCTCTCTAAACTGGTACCTTTTTCTTTCACTCCAAGTTTGAAAATTGTAAAAGTACTTTTTGCAATGTGTATATATAAATAATTATGTTGACATTGAAATGGTGCATCCTTTCTTGATTTTCTGAAGCACAAATGGTGCATATATGTGTTTTTGATAATTCACAAACAAATGAGAGTGAAAACTTTAAATAACGAACATATATAAAGACACAAAAAACATTTATCTAAAAATGTTTTCCCTCTGCCATGGAAAATCATAAATTCAAATACATCATGATTTTTATATCATATTGCATAAAAATAAAAACACTACCTACTCCTCTCTCTACGATTTTCAGTGTCAGGATATTCCTGGGGAACCTATGCATATTCCTATTACCAGCTATCTCACAAATTCCTTCTTTTATAATGTACCTCACAATATTGTGACACATTCATTCCCTTAGAATTTGAGGGAAATATTTAGTTAAACATTCACATTAATTTAACTGATAGTCCTTATTTGATACCAAAAAAAAAACTAGAAAACAGGAGGACTTCCAGAGGACTGACTAGTTTATTTTCTTAAAGCCATTCTGCCATCATATGATAAAAGGACGTAAGCGCTAATGTAAACAAAAATGAGTTATTTAGAATTTTGAAATCCCTGTTTCACAGCGCTCATTTCTATCTCTGGGTCTCAATGCTGTAGCTCTTCATCACTGTTTTGAAAAGTAAATTTTGAAAAGTGAACGGAACAAATTCTTAAATTTTAAAACACATTTTTGCTGATTACTCAAAACAAACCTTATGGCACTTACGTCCTTTTAGCATAAGACGGCAGCATTGTGTAGTGAAAGATCTGACTAGCTTTACAGATTGCACATAGACATGTAGTGTATCTTTGTAGTATTCTCTTGAAATAAACCAGCATCTGCTGTGTAGATTGTCATAACTTGGAGGTTGTGAAAGTCCAGCAGCATCACGAGTTACGCAGCAAATGAGATTTCCTCTTTGGGCATTTAAATATTACTTTCCCCTTTTGTTCTCTCTTTCTTCATAAAAACTAAGAGCAAAAGCTGTAAAGCTAACGTTAAAAACCTTATTACCCATATAAATCATATTATCCCAAAATTTTTTTTTATTCACTTTCCTGGTAGGCTGTGCTTATTCCCCACCGGTGTTTGTACAATTATTACTAGAGCAAGCATGTACTGATACTGATACCGCGCGTAGGCTTAATAATAGTATGATGGCCCAAAATACCAGCGCGGAATAGACACTTCGTTCCTGGTATTGGACACATTCCTTACATTGTTAGCCGGGCACTTTATTATTCGGGTAAGTAACCCCCCCCCCAAAAAAAATCCGATCTGTCACATGCTTTAAAATATCACTTGTAGAATGGGATGAAGGGGTAGGTAATATTTAATATGAAAAGTCCTTTTCAACCTTTTTGTGACTCATGTTGCTGCAACTGTTCCTGGTGATCAAACCCAACGGCAGAAGCATCCTGCCGATCTTGCTGAACCCCAAATTTGCCGCCAAAACCTTTGCTGGAATCTGATTAGACAAGGCAACAGTCAAAGCAATATGCATGGAAAAACAAATGTGGGGAATGCGGACAGCAATATTGAATTGGTACATGATGCTCTGCTGGGAAAGGATTTGGCATTGTTTGACACACACTGGGAAGTTACAAGTTTGGACAGGACACAATTCCACTTCACTTGAGTTAGGACACAAACTACATTTGGGGATGGATCAAACAAGAAACACTGAATTAATAGCTGCAAAGATGTTATTATTCGACAGAGTATCGGGATACAATTTGAAGGCTTTGCTTGATCAAAAATCAAAAGTTTTATCTAGAATAAAAAACAACCTCCCCCCTCCTCCTCCTCCCCCCCCAAAAAAAAAACAAACAACCCAACTAAGACTGTTAATAATTGTTCAAAGAATGTAAATGCACATGCTTTACATACATTCATTGGTTTACATAAGTTATGTCCAGAACTCACGCTGATCAGTGAAATAATTTAAAAGATAAAAGTGTATTAATATAACTTTTTACATTAATTTCTTTTGAGAAAAATATCTCTACATGATATGTGTATGATCCTCCACCTTCTCATAGGCATGCAAGCATACATTCAAGAACTTGCCTGCCTTTCAGCTTTCAATCTTATTCTAGGTATGGTCCCTTTGGATGTCATACAGCCATAGGCTGATAAAATACTTTATTTCAACCTCCATAGCATGGAGAAATGAATAGCAAGGCCAATAAGGGGGGAAAAATTGTGGGTTCAGTCACTAAAGTAGACTATTTTAAAATTTATACCTCATTCATGTTATAGTTTTTGTGAGAATAAGAGAAGAATAAGAGTATTGAAGGGGGGAAAAAATGCAATATCTCATTAGTGTTGACCTACAATATTACATTCCTATTGCAGTCCATAAGTTTAGTTAGTCTGAAGAAAGTAATGTGACTTTACTTTACATAAAGATGCATTACCCATTCAATCAAAATCAGATACTAAAATTTAAAAATATTTTAAAACACAACCAGATCCGACATCTCAGGAGACTACAAAATTATGTCAAATTTAAAAAATTGCTCTTTCCCCATATTGATGTTTTTACCATACTATTTATATGACAATGAACTTAATCAGTTACTCATAAGTCATAGAAAGCATTTCTATTAAAAAAAAAAAAAAAATTAAGTAAGTAAAACCATAAAGAGGAAACAAGCATAAATAATTTAAATTTTCCTCGATTTTCGTTCTTCCTTATATTTTAGTGTAATGAAAAGAGGTGACGATCCAATACAGGAGATCTTGTTTCAAACATAATTATCCTGGTTGAATTTCTAGCAGAAGCAGCACTAGAGTAATGGAAAACACAAAGGGTAGAGGGGACAATTGGGTATCCAAACAACATATCTGCAATGCAAATGTGGGAAAGCAATCAAAACAAAAATCACCTGTCTGTGAGGCGTGCTTTTCCGTTTTCCCCTCATAGTCCCAACCAACAGCCGCTTTATCCTGGCGATCTTTCTGGACACCAAATTTACCACCAAAGCCTTGAGAGTAATCTGAGTGAACAGGGAAAGTTTTTCATTCATTTCTTCCTCAAGCATTTGAATTATTTATTCGTACATCCTTTCTTTTTTTTTTTTTCTTCTCTTTTTTTTTTCTTCTTTTTATTATTGTGCTTACCAATTCAATTGAAGAGATAAAATAAATTGTATAAATATTAATAACTATAGATAAATATTGTCTAGATGATAAAATTCATTAACAAAAATTTGGGATGGCAATACAGAAAGTACAGAAGTGAAAACAATGATGGTTAAATATGAAGATGAGCTACATCAAGAAGACAAAAATCACCTTTCTGCGATTCATGTTTCTGCAGGTCCTCTTTGTACTCAAAACCCACAGCAGATTTGTCAACTCGATCCTTCTGGACACCATATTTGCCTCCAAAGCCTTTGCTATAGTCTGTTCGAAAAGAGAAAAAAAAGATATAAAAAAGAATATACTCAAATACATTTTATGTCATCCACACACAAAAAAAAATTAGTTTTATGATGGCTTATTGCAACCTGGATAAGAGAAACAGACATCATGAAGAAATACTGAAGAATTAGTATTGGTGCACACAGTTAAGGACAAATGTCTATGGGACTGTGAAGCCTATCATTGTTATAATTATCATTATTATTATTACACCTAAATGCTTGTAGCATTGGTGAAGCCATCATTCTTTAACTCATTGTTATAATTACACCGTAATGCTTGTAGCATTGGTGAAGCCATCATTCTTTAACTCATTGTTATAATTACACCTTAATGCTTGTAGCATTGGTGAAGCCATCATTCTTTAACTCTTTATCCGTTCAGAGCCACATTCTACGATAATAAAACCTTCCTGTAAACCGTTCAAAGCTGCACCCTGCGTCACTAGATTCGAAGGAATAAAAAGTATATGAAAAAGCCCTTCCTAGCCGTAACTCTTATTATAAGGAGTTACTAATACATTGTTACTACTTTCACTTCTCAATTATGTGAAAGTTGGGCAGATTTTGCTATCTTGTTGGCTTTTTCTCTGTACTTTTTACATCTAGTTCTAGATCTTGAAATACTTTAAAAGACAATACTGAGTCTGATTTTGAAGCAGGTACAGATGTACCTGGTCATTTAGATTCAGTGATGAGGATCTTGCCTCTGAGTTTTATTTTTATGCCTGATTTTGTTTTTACGTACTGTTTGCTTGGGTTTTTGGGGTTTTTTTTTTGTTACATGTACAAATTTCTGCCATTTTGACACTTACACGCTGTTTTGAAAAAAAAACGAACAAACCATTACTTCCACAATTCTCAATATTTTTCTTTGAAAGTTTCAGCAATTGTTTAGAAAAAAATGTGTCAATTTCTCTAATTGGGATTATTTACTGTTGTATCTACCCTTTACCTGGGGAGTCATGCCTTGAAATTGAGAAATTAGTCTTGAATTTTGTGACATGAGAAAAAAATGAAATAATTTTAGTCTGTAATCTTCAGAAAAATGCAACATTTTCATTTCTTTTCATATTCTTCTTTTATTTTCCTTCAAATTCATATATAATACAATATACATAGAAGTATAAAAGTATATTCACGAGAAAAAAAAAATACAAATTCCTCTCTTACAAAAAAGTAGCAAAGTGAAAAAAACCTCCTAAAAAATTTGAGTTTTTTGGGGAACAGATAGAGTTAAAGGACCATTTTTCTTTTCACGAACACCAGAGGGCAGTGAGGCTTGGGAAATCTATATGAAAAAGTGTTGGAAGGGGCCCAAACCCAGAATTTCAGTCTCACAGAAAAGGTACTTTATGCTATTTTCAGCATTATTTCTACAAACAATAATTCATTCTCACCTTTTTGCGACTCGTGTTTGTCGACTTTTCCTTCATAGTCAAAGCCCATTGCAGACTAAAAAGCAAAAAGAGAAAAAAACAAAAAAAGAGTGAAAAGAAAGAAGCAATATGCATAATAAACATGCTCTTGCTTATAAGCTCAGAATCAGAGAATATAAATAAACTGTACTTTATAACCTGTTTGTAATAATTTGCCAAATTTCAAAGCTAAATTTTTCATCAACCACATTACATCATTCGCTACAATTTGTTAAATAGGCCATTAAATGCATTGACATTAAATTAAGAGCCATTTTGCCCTGTGAAAAAATAAAAAGCTATTTAAGAGTTAGCTTAGCAAGAGCATAGCAAAAATCAGTTCTAGTAATACATTACAATATCCAATTTTTTATCTCCACCGAAGTGAAATTTTATTGCCTTTTAAGGTAGTCCATCTATAGCCATAATTGCACCAGAAGCTAAAAAGCTCTGTTTGACACAATAACTTTGGATGAAAATTCTGCGCCAATGCAACCAAAACTCTATCAAATGCGCCACTAACATATGAAACACAGTACTAGAGAGATTTACTATAAAAACAAATACAAAAAAAAACAAATACAAAAAAAAAACAACCAAAAAACAAAACAAACAAAAAAAACCAAAATAAAACAGAAACGAAAAACCACCCAGAAAAAAAGCATCAAACTTTCAATTTATTGCTTTGAGAAAACCTTATATGTCACATATTCCAGGAGTGAGAATTCTCTACCTTTTAATCCCAATACATGTTGTATCACATCTTTGGAGATATTTGAAATATCAGGCCAGCAAACATTAAAGAACTGATTCTGGCAAAAACTCTCTTCTTACAAATACCAACCTTGTCCTTCCTATCAGTCTGTACACCAAATTTGCCACCAAAGCCTTTCTTTGTGTCCGTCTGACTGGCATGTGAAGCCAGCTCAGCCTGATAATCATGGCCCACAGCCGACTGTTGACAAAGAAGATGTTACTTTTCTTACTCAGTTTCAATTAATTAACGATCATCTCTATTTTGACATATATATATATACTACAGTATATCACTTTGAAGAGTAAATCAAATATTGTTAGCAATATGATGGCAACATTATTCAAAATGAAATGTTATAAAGATGAGAATAAATATTTGTATCAAGAAGGATAAAGACACAAAAATTGGAATCACCAGTGAAATAATTCTACACATTAATCATACTAAAAGAATTATGTCTTTCTGAGATTAACAAAAGGGAATTTTTTGTTTTTAAATGTTATCATCAGATGAAGTTCCCTCTAAATACAATACAAAAATACCCAATAACAGTAACCCTTCTTCCCGGATTGAAATGCTCTTCTGAAAAAAAAAAAAACCCAACATATAAACGACAACAACAACAAATTTAGCCAAGCAAAATAATGAAACAAAACAAATTATCCAAATAAGAATAAAACCTGAAAAGCAATTATGCTACCTTGTCCATTCGGTCTTTCTGCACTCCAAACTTGCCACCATAACCTTCTGACGCCTTTGGACCAGCTTGGAACTGAGCCTCCTTGTATTCTTTGTCATCCATGGATACTTGCTCACGCAGGGCCTTCAGGCTGAAGACAGAAAAGGTATTTTGTTAAAAACTGAAAATCCTACAAAGGTCAATAGACAACTTGCAAATTTGAATGACTGAAAATCTTTGAGAAAATAATGTCACATTTCTTTATCTCCATTTACATCACGACCAAAAAGTACAGGTAAGTGTGAATAAACTCGAAAAGACAATGCATTTATGATGAAACATACATGGGACTAAAATCAAAATGTTTAAAAAGGAGGACCTTTACACAGCCTTTATAATATATAATTAGAAACTAGAACAAAAAGAAGGGTGAAATAACAAAAAACATGACAGATCTAGATTTGTGTCTATGATCTAATAATTGTTATATTGCTAAAGTTCAATCCCTTGTGTCAAACCCCGCATCTCGAGAGTATATGCAATATATGGCTGTTGCCCATTACACAAATCACTGATTTCTTTTGTTTCAAATTTGATCCTTTACTGTCAGTGGACCTTCTATTTTGACAGTCACATGTAAATGAGACAAACCCTCTTTGTACTCTCATATTGTTATGGGCATAATATTTTAAACGACTCACTTCAGAGATCCTTGGTGGCCTGAGCCTTCCACTGTTTTTGCTCCCCATCTTTGTTCCTCTTCAGTCACATCATTCTAATGAGCAACAAAAAATGAAAGTGCAAATATTACATTTCACAGTGGGAAAAGAAAGACAACAGTAATTTCTGTGCAGTGATATTAATTCTAAGATTTCCAATTTAAACACAATTAAATGAGTTAGAAGTTGAATAAAACCCACCATTTCATTGTTTCATTCATGATTCAAAACAATAGTTGAAAGACTTAAATAAATGATAGTATATGGGCATAGTCTCCACCTATGAGACTATGAAACAATCTAAAATCAAACCCCTCATCAACATACTTTGACTCTCAATGATGATTACAAAATTCCTTACAATTTGATCCATATCTCTTATCAAAATCAATTTTTACAGAAAACGTTAAGAGAAATCATAAATGTGTCATCCACTGTCAATGTTCTGCTCAACTAATGACTTGAGATATCATACGAATTAATAAATATTCTCATACATATATACAGGTTTTCCATAAAGCACTTCCTTGATTTTAAATATAATTCATTATTCAGAAGCCATTAAAGATAAATCATTTAAAATGTTTAGGGGAACATAAATTTATAACATTGAAAATAAATCTAAATACTGTCCGGTGAGTCGAGTGTAGTGGCTAAATAATTTATAAGACAGCCATTATATGTATTCATAAGGAGTTCAATATATTATGAAAAATAGTAACATGAGATCTGGTGCTCAAGCATTAATAGTACTATCTGAATCAAAATAATCAAAATTTAACTCAAAACACCCTGTATTTATTCATAGACAAAAATTTTGGTATATATATGGTATATGAACTGTTAAGTTTTAACCTCAGAATAATCCAATGTGTAATCTTACTAAAAACTTTTCATCTGGACTTAGATTAGATCTAGTTGTAGTTTATTATATATTCTAAATAATTCTATATATAAATACATTTGACAAACACACAATCAAATATAAATATGTTGGTTACTTGGCAACATAGCATGTGACAAATATAGTATAAATGACATTATATTCCGAATCAAGTGATATAATGGAGAAAGGGAGCTTACAACAAAGTCAGGATCAGTTTCCCAGTCGTCATCATCATTAGACTGAGGTTTGGCAGACACGTCCCTTCCAGCTGCAGCTTTCCACATTGTAGTCTGTGTAATATAAAATGAGCAATATGCTAATAACTATCATTATTAATACAGTCCAATCCAGTAATTGGGATGCCGCTTAATCAGAACCATTTCCAGGGAACATAATTTTTTTGACTACTACATAATTAATACTGGTTAATCTGAACGGCATAGGACTAACCACCGCTTAAATCGAATGAAATTTTGCTCTCAACCTGATACTAAATTGAAAATATAAATTAACAGCCATTGATGTGAAAATCTTTACCATGTTACAATGTTTAAGAGACATCAGGTTCATTCTATCGCTTAAATTCCGAACGCTGCTTAATTGGAACAGAGCTGTTCCATTTGAGCGGTTTGAATTGTATTCACTATTATTATTGTTGTTATTTTTTAATTCCTTCATATACCATACTTTCATTATATATGTTATATATAAAATATAGGCCCTATTTATTATTATGAATAAAGATTCATCTTAAGATCTATAATAGCCTATCTCTATCTAGATAGATGGAGCCAGAGCTAAATGAGGGCTGAGGGAGAAGAGAAAAGATCAGACCCAAGTTTCGGCCTCACAAAAATATTAGTAAAAAAAAATATGTACTTTTTAAACAGTACCAAGTCCTTCTAAACCATGCTAAATCATACAAAATCTCGCTAAACCATGATTTAGTAACATTGATATTCACACACAGCTTCTGAAGTTGAATTTGACACAATGGGCCTAAATACTGTCTGGTGAGTCGATTGTAGTGGTAATTAAATAAATTATAAGACAGCCATACATATATATGTATTCTCACAACTGATCATCAACTTACTTGAATTCTAACGATTTTAAGTTTATTTGCTAATCAATCCAAAAATTATCAAGTGTAATGCTCTGACAAATAATTAGGGTTGTAAATAAGTAGGCCTTGCACAATTATGAAATCAAGTCTTATTATTATTATTATTATTATTATTATTATTATTATTATTATTATTATTATTATTATTATTATAAAATTAGTATATTAGGCCTATAATTATTATTATTCGCAACACCCCATTCCAAATATAGACGAAAGGTATTATCCGCAACACCCTGTTCCGAATTTAAACAAATCTGATCATTCACAACACCCTACTGGTCACATGACGTCTTTTGATTGGTACATCGCATTTGTTGTGCTGGGCTGGGCTACAGCCTACACACGGGAATTTTCATTCAGTCATAGGGGCCTAGTCATTCGTCCCATGCGTATGATACTTTGGTTGACTTTCTATTTCAAACACTTCAATTCATCATAGACAAATAACGCACAAAACAATGTTGAAAAGGATTTTTAACAGAATGATAACCTCACAAAATACATCTAATATCTAAGACAATCAGGAAAGTTTAAAAAGGTCCTCTTTTAAGAGAACAAGAAACAAAAGTTGGTGTCTAAAGTGAGTTGATCTAGATCTAGATCTAGATACTGGATCTAGATCTAGATGTATTAGCCATACTTCTTAACAAGTAAGATAAAATAGATCTATTTTATAAAAGTATTAAGTATAATATAAATAATGTTACAGTTATAGATCTAGAAATACTTCATACTTCATCATTATTTCATTACTTTACTTTTTATTCCTACATTCTTCTCATCCCCTATAAATGGCATAAAATATTCTCTAGATTAGAGTACATCTAGATCTTTAAGAGTATCTCATTGCTAGATCCATCCTATCTCACTTACCAGTGTAGTGCTATATGTATGGTGTTAAAGAAAGTAAATGTGAAATCGAGGGTGGTACCGGTTGACAAACCAATTTACTTTCCTGTTCAGACACACTAACTTCCTTGTTGTGGGTTACTTTCACAACATAAAAGGCCAATCGTGAACCTCGCCTCTTCCTCTTCCGGTCACTTGATTAGTAGTGCACAAAACCCGGTATCCATTGGGACCAAGATTTCAAACTTTATTTACCGGGACTGGCCACTGAATAAAACAGTTATATACAGAAACAATATGAAAAAAAAAATGAAAACGCACTAGGTGAATCAAAAGAATGACTAAAAATTAGATAAATGCTCTGAACAATAATCGTACCATCCACCTAAGATAAGATGGACGTTTTTAGTTTTGTTTTGTTTACTTATATCATTTTCGCTTGCTTTGTTGTTATTGTTGTTGTTGTTGTTGTTGTTGCTGCTGCTTTTTGTGTGTGTGTGTGGGGGGGGGGGGGGGGCTGTTCTTTTTTTCTTTTGCGGGGTGTTGGGGGGGGGGATTGTTTTTTTTTTTTTTCTTTTTTTTTTTTTTTTTTTTT
>JBCJKE010417351.1:0-15418 GCA_039654525.1 Melibe bucephala | reverse complement strand
TCCATAACACAATACAGATTAATAAATTATAAATCTTATAACACCAGTTACATCGACACTGCCGGCACAACTGTCATTGCGATAAGCCTATGCCTCTAGGCTATGACCACGACCAAGCCGTGCAACGCACTGACCGTCCGCCCATTACATAAGATGACATAGGCTTGACGACATGGCTATCTAGTATGTACGCTACGGTTGGCCGCCATCTTGCTGACTTCGCCAAATTATGTCCATTCTTGTTTCTTCATATCTCTCACCACAGTCCTTCTTCATGTTTCCATGGGGTGGCCTCCCCTACTTTGTCTCTGTATTGTTCATTTCGGGGCAATTTTGGGGATCGCTAAGGGCTGCATTCTACAGATATGCCCCAACCATTTCCAACCGCGAAGCTTAATTGTCGATGTTATAGGCTCCATATATACATGATTTCTTGAGAAGTTCTTTATTTGATATCTAATTAGACGTATTTAGGATTCTTCTCAATCATTTGTTTTGGGATATTTCAAGTTTTTGGCGAATGTTATCTGTTGTTTTCCACGATTCGGCTTCATAAAGGAGAACTGCCAGGACGATTCTTAACTCTTTGACAGCCAGAAGCCAATACATCTGAATGTGTATGATTTAACCCTTTGTCTATCTATCGGCACGTTCGTGCTCATCCCGATATATGGGCAAATTGTTGTCAAAGAGTTAAATCATGCTCGTGCCTAATATGGGCTTTTGCCAGTTGGTATTTAAATCGTGCTCATGATTATATATCGTCCATTGGCACTGAAACGGCTAACTTTATTTTCAGACATTTTCTTGGACTTCCATAGGTTGTTCAAAGTGACAAAAGCTTTCTTTGCCTTTATTATCCTTCCGTTCATTTCTGTTTGTACATTTCCGTTCTTGGAAATTTTAGAGCCCAAGTATGTGAAGTTTTGGAGGTCTTTTAGATTCTATTTCGGAGCCATTTTTATTTTTCAGGGATTTTGTTTGGTTGCTATTCATCCTCATGGATTTTGCTTTGGCTGTGTTTATTATTAGACCAGTCTTTAGCGCATTCCGTGCAGTTCCAGTGATAATTTTTTCATTTTGTAGATCTGTGGGACAGCAGAACAATGTCATCTGCTGCGAAGTCCAGATCGTGTCCGTCTAACTCCTGCCTTTTCTTTTTGTACGGTTTCTTTCATTCGACAGCCAATGATAAAGAGGAACAAAAATGGCGACAATATATGACCCTGTTTGACTCCTGTATCTATCCAGAAGGTATTTGATCTTTCTTTTCTGCGCATAACTTTTGCGTTAAAGTTGTGATACAACATTTAGACAGCATATATTATAGGCACTAATAAAATTGGATATTACCAGCCCCTTGATACTTTACTTTCCAGCTATGCCAGGTTGAGAACATACGGAGCCAACACGTGACTCTTATGTCTCCACAACTTTGTATGACATCCGATGTGATGTTCCGCATTTTAATATGAGTGCTTCTTCGTGATAGTGGTATGAAGGCACACATTTGTCTATGGTGTTTACTCCTTCAGCGTTGAGTAATTCATAGACGTATTCTTTCCATCTCTGTTTGATGGTTTGCTTGTAAAATAAAATTTTGGCCCTCCTTAATTATTAATGCCTCCCAAATTCCAACCCCCGGGTTCTACACTCGGAACACGGTTCCTCGTCCAATATTTTAGTGATGGAAATAAGTCAGACCAGCTAAATGTACTCCGGTGAAGCTGCGATAAGCCTATCAGACCGTAAGTGGATTCAAACATTGCTAAAGACACAACAAAGGAGAAAACTTCAAAAGACAACAAACGCCCCACCCCACACCTCTAAACACACACATACACACACACACACACACACACACACACACACACATACACACATACAGAATAAATGAATCCGTTCTCGGGTTTTGTATCTGATGATGTTTTTACGCTTGTCAGCGCGCAAATATTGTGTCTGTGTACCCTATTCCTTTTCTGATAACACAGTAACATCATCATCTTCAGGGGTGGCGCGTGCATGTCCGCACGTTGCCAATCAATCTTCTTAATGATAGTCTGTCATCAGCTATTGTTGTAAATCGAGTTGGTGGTGATGCTGCTGGAACTTTGTCTCAAAGAAGTCAGGTAAGCTGTGCGCTGTCTTCCACGTGCTTTGTTACCTTCTATGTACCCACTTCCATGTGCCCACTAACAACTAGAAACTTAACTGCCGTTTCCTGATGATATTTATTACAATAACACATGGTGAATAAAAAGAATTGTTGATGAACATAATAAAAAAGAGAAAATTGGTAAAGATCCGACTCATTAAAAATCATGAAAATCTAGGGAAAGTGATTAAAAGAGAAGCTCCCAACACAAGTTGATAAGGATTAAGAAAGACCAAAAAGAAGATGGTATGACATCCAGAGGGACTGACTACAACAGCAGGGAATATGGCCATGGAAAGAAACCTTAGAAAGGGGCCATCATGGTGACAATACTCTTGAATGAACATGTCACATAGAACGACATTTTCTTAATTTTAGAATATTTTCAGACCAACGCCCCAAAAGCAGTCAGAGGGAAGGTTTACTGTTCCGTAGTTTATAGCTTACTACATCGCACTCTAAACACCATAATAGGATTTCACCAAAAAAGAGCTCTAATAGAAAGTTCGAAACGTTGGCAGGAAGTTATCTCCCTTAGGCCCACAATGCATTGCGTGATAGCCACGTCCACGTCCGCAAAGCCACTTTCCAAGTTGTCCAACAGATCAATTGTGGCAGAAGCCGGTCGTTGTCAACGTAGACAGTTTTTAAAATGAATATTTTCAGGCTTATCGGGGATATGTCCCATCTTGCAGCTATTATTTTGCTGCTGCTAAAGATGTGGAAAACAAGATCATGTGCAGGTCAGTATTTTTTATATATTCTTTTGTAGTTTTTCACCCTGCCTTGTGCCTTGTCCTAAACTCAACTGAATCTACAGTTTGAAGTCTACAGCCTTGGTCCTGATTTCAGAGATCAACTGAACAATCAGATCTAGGCCTGCGGTTTTGTTGTCAGCAAACACATTTGTTAATCACTCTTTTGTTTGAATACCAACTCAATATGCATCTGCAGTGTGAAGTATGGATCAAATACTTGCGTTGCAGAGATACAAATTTATGCTTTATTTTATTCGATGAAACATTGTAAGTAAGCCTTTTTGTTCAGTGCAGAATGTTGTGGGTTGTGTTTACATTGGATTCTCATTCACTTCATCCAGACATATATCAGTAAATTACAATGGAATACACAAATAAAAATGCAAGAATTTAGAAGGAATATACATTTTATAAGATTCAGTACTTAGAAGATCTAGTCTAGATCTATCTAGATCTAGATAGATCTAAGTTAAAATCCATTTTTTCTTCATAAAAGCTGAGTTTTTTTTAACTGAATATTCTTGCCAACAACGCCAAGATCTATCTAGGTCTAGATCTAATCTCAATGTAATAATTATATAGGCTTAGATCTAGATCTAGATTCTAGGTTTGCTTTTATTTAAAATTTCTTGTAGGTCCTATCTTTCTATTAGTCTTGTAGATCTAGGACTTAAGATGACACTCAGTTCAGTTCTGTGAAGTAACACCATCATTCATTGATATAAAATTCCTTTATATCCTGATGATACCCCACAAGACAATTCTGACATTTAAAACATTTCCAAAACATAAATGAAAATCACATTTTGGGTTATACGTGTATATAATAACTTTGTTTAGTGTGCTTATCATACATAGATAACAATTTGTAAAAATGAGGAACCTGTGTGCATCACCTTTAGTAGTGTTCTAAACGAAATCAACACATTATAATGACAGAAGATAACTAACTGGGAGTAAATCATTGTAGATTCAGTTTGATGATAAACCAGAAACAACTACAAAAATGCTCAAAATCATGGCAAATGACATGAACTTTAATTGCAAGCATTGACATTCCAGCCAGCTTTTTGATGCTTGTTTAAAAAAGAAAACCCAAAAACTGATCAGTCCTAGCCATTCAAAGCATGTAGCGGGGTGGACAGATTGTACTGCTTAGCTTCTGCAGAGCCGGCTGCACGCACAGGTTTATCTGTTTAGCAGTGGACAGCTCCCGGAAGCACTGGAAGGATGTCTACTTTGTAATAGTCCTTCCAATTGCTATTGCTATTATTATAAGCCTCCTTATTGTTCAACTAGTTACTTCAAAGAAAATGGGAACCATATAATTCATATATTTGCAAATAAATTAACTTTATAAGTGCGGCTCAAGAAGAGTCTAGGTAGTCATAAAGTGGGTGTAGCATTTCATTACCATGTCTGGGAGGCAATGTCACACTGATGAGTGTTACTATTTTGATGTGAAGAGTTTCTCCTCCATTTACTCTTTCTGGTATAATTCAATATAATGTATTCATGTGGTCTGTATTTATTGAAAGTTCTCACATTTTGTCCATTAAGTGAGGGGAGAGGAGAGAAATGTACATTGAAGGGGGTGATTTTACATACAACAAAGGGACCATGATATTATTATGGATGAGTATTTTTACAATGTATATACACAGTGTTACAGACATTCAGTGCTTGATGTTGTCTTTGGTTGTACGTAGTAGCTGTTGCTTGTGTAACAGTGATCAATTCAGTTGCATTAGATGACTTTGATTTGGTGTGGAATAATGAGGAACCGATTGTATGCTAGTGGGTTTTTGTTGTTTCAGTGCTCAGTCTCTGATCTAACATGAGTGATTGTCTCTTGGACTAGCTAGCTGTACACTTTTTGTGATTGCTATCCACCACCACCACAACTGGTCAAGGATGAACAATGTTGAGACTGGTGATTTTCTGTTTTCTGAACTATAAATAAGTCTGGTGTTATACTGGAGGATGACAGGCACTTTTGAATGGGGACCGTACAGACGGCTTTGAGATGATGTGGGCCTAGGGCATTGATGAAATTGTCAATGATAGAAGAGGCAATGAAGATGTCAACATTCTGGGGATCAAATTGCACAAAGTACAAACTGAACCGAAATGACAACAAATTTGATGAAACTCAACAAAATGAAGTACAAAGAATATATTTTAAATCAGTAGTAATTTTTACTTCCAAACTCTCATAATCATGATCACTCTAACATAATTACCACATATCACCTCAATTGGAGGTAAACACAACAGAGACAAGGTAAAACTGAATTCCCCATCTTGCAATTGCCCAAATCTAATCAAACCATTAAATAAAGCTTAGAGATATCTTCAAATCTAATGTAACAACTTCCTGAAATGTGTGGGTTTCATAGGTTTGCTCACAATGTTTATAACTACAACACGCTTTAAGCACTGGGACTCACATTAAAACCGAAATCAGCAGATGGACTCAGACAACACCTTTTAGACTGGATGTTTCTTGTATGCTTAGAAGTGTAAACTGTTATAGTATTCAGACTAGTAATAATAAACAACAACAATAGCAATAATAATAATGATACACAATTTTAATAAAAAAAAAAAAATAATAATAATAATGATAATAATAATAATAATAATAATGATAATAATGATAATAATAATAATGATAATAATAATAATAATGATGATGATGCTAATAACAATAATAATAATAATAATAATAATAATTTAATAATAAGGATGATAATAGAAATAACAATAAAATAATAAAAATGCCTACAATAGCAACAACAACAATAATAATAATAATAATGATAATAATAATAATATAATAATAAAAATGACATCAATTTATATAAATATAATAATAATATAATAGTGACATCAATTTATATAAAGTAATAATAATAATAATAATAATAATAATAATAATGACAACAATTTATATAAAACGATTTAATAATAATAATAATAATTATAACAATATTCTGTATTTGATATATATATAAATTGCATCAATTTTCTGTATGAAGCATTTTTCTTTTAATTCTTGTGTAAAAATGTAATTTATTAATTTATTTCAGGTATCTCTGGGAAAAGTCAGATCCTATTTACGATGGTGTTTGCCACACGGTATCTGGATTTATTCACAACGTTTGTCTCCCCTTACAATTCCGTCATGAAGATTTTCTTCATCAGCTCTTCCTTGGTGACTGTCTATCTCATGTATTTCAAGTTTCGAGCCACATATGACGCAAATCATGATACTTTTCGCATTGAGTTTTTGGTGGTACCTGTTGGCGGTCTGGCTGTTTTGGTCAACCATGACTTCAGTCCCCTGGAGGTGAGTATATGAATACAGTGGTCTCTGTCTGAAATTGGCATCCACCGGATATTGTAAAAGGGAGATTTTAGCTGGAGACCAGCATGGGAACTAATCCTACCTTAATTTCCAATCATTATTTGATTAATTTTTACTGAGGGCGGAGCTGTTGTCACTGTCAATAGATAATAATAATAATGTGGCTGTTGTCACTGTCAATAGATAATAATAATAAAGTATAAAGTGGCTGTTGTCACTGTCAATAGATGATAATAATAATAATGTGGCTGTTGTCACTGTCAATAGATAATAATAATGATGTGCTTCCACCCATTGACAATGGGTGAATGCGATGGCATTGTCCGTCAACCATCAGACAAAAGAATTCATCTAGCATACCAATGACCGAGCTCTGTGATCTGATTTGAAATGACGCATCATTCTTTTTAGGTTTGCCAGGTGTCCTTAAAAGTAGCCCTCAAAAGAATTTTAGCATATTATATAAATGATCATAGATCTATGAACAGACAAGACATCTTGCATCATTCAGTATGATGATGTGTTTTATGTATGTCTGATCTTCATCGCTAACCTGGCATTATATGTCTTTTTCTTTTTTTGTTGTCTCATGTGTGAATGGTGTCAGACAGTCACTGATGTTTCCCTTTGTTTGGGAAGGGTATATATATATATGGTTTTTCACCTGACAAATGTATGACCATCTGGTCTGTTGTGTATCCATGACCCACTCCATTTTAAATATTTGAGTTTTGGTTCGAAATCAGTTGCAAGCTTTTGACACATTATTGTGAAATGGAGGCGAAGGTCTTCATGAGTTATTGGAGCACATCTGTCAGAAAGGGGGAGGGTTATGAAGTGAAGTGAGTGGGATTTTAGAGGGGTGTGTTTTGAAGGAAAAGTTTTGTAGCCTCAGAACAAAAAATGGAAAGCGGTGTAGAATACTATACAGAGGAATGCTAGCTGGAGACCACTTTTTTATGAAAAAATCACTTTCTCACTTTAACTCTTTTCTACTGGCTGTACATAAGTTGTGTATATTATTAAATTATTCTTCTTTTCAAGTTATAAGTTAGTTCTTCTGCCTGGCTTGAGTAAAATTGAGTGTACCTGACAGGCATACTGATGAAAAGAAGGGCTGTATATTTATATTATCTCTATTATTATGGAAGGTCTTATAAGAAGAAAAATGGTTGCTGTGTGCTTATCTGAAGTTGATTTAGGATATATTAAAAACAGACTTACCACTGAGCCACTTGAAAAGAGCAGGCAGAAAATGATGATTAAAGAGATATGTTATGATTTAGCTTGTTGTCTGATTAATTTGTCTTTTAATGTTTAAAACACATAGTATAAAAACATGTTTTTCAACATGTGCAGTGTATATAAATATTATTTTATGGGTGAATTATAAATTCATCTGGTGTCTGCCTTGACTGATGGGACCATAATAAAAAAAAAACATTATAGGGTTTAAGAATGAACATACTGTCAATGACAGCAAATTCATAGGTTTGTACCTCTCAAGCAATTCATTTGTGAATGGTTTGATACTGTTGTTTTTGTAATACCTTGAAACTTATCTTCTTCCATTTTTAATGAATCTTTTATTTTGCTCATACTGTTCATTTTCTTCATTCACTTTTTAGATTCTCTGGACCTTCTCTATCTACCTTGAGTCAGTAGCTATTCTGCCCCAGCTGTTCATGGTGAGCAAAACCGGCGAAGCAGAGACGATCACCTCTCACTATCTGTTTGCCCTTGGCTCATACCGTGGTCTGTACATCCTCAACTGGATTTACCGTTGGTACTTTGAGAACTTCTTCGATTTGATAGCAGTTGTTGCTGGAGTTGTGCAAACCATCCTCTACTGTGACTTCTTTTATCTGTACATAACCAAAGGTGAGTATCAATGATTGTATCACAATAATTGCAGTATTTTAATAATTGTTCACTCCTATTAGCTGAAGTCATTAAGGTGTGTTATATTATGTAAATCCAACCTTTCTGATATTCCCTGACTTAAACATAGGAGAAATCTGCGTGACAAGAGAAATCAGAATTGAGGAGATAAATCATCCTGGCTTATTTAAAAAATGGAGAATGACTTACCTTTTTCAGTAATAAATTAAAGGGGGTTCGGTCTTGGATTTTGCAATGTGTCCAGTGATCATGTTAGAACTATTTAAAGAAATAGGGACATTTTTCTTTTTAAACAATCATTAGATTTAGACTCATATTAGATAACAAGGTTTAAAGATCTAGTGACAAACATATCTTTTTGTATGTTGTTGCCTCTTCTTAGCCTTTGATGATTTCAGTGATAATATTTCATAAAATTAAGGCCCAGAGCACCAATGATAACATTTCACTAATCTGTTATTAAGTATTTGTTTCATCCCTTGAGTCATAAAATATACAACATTTTGAAAAAGGTTGCCATTCTTATTCTTACTGGCATGTTTGCATAGAGGATGACTTTTTTTTTCCTTTTTTTTTTTTACATACTTTGCATTCCAAAGCATACACTTTATCCTATACAAGTAACATTGGGCTTTTTGTTCACTTCTGTTTTTTCACAGCTAGTCACTCTTTTCTTATGTCTTTTCCTTCACTGTTAGAAAGAAAAGCAGTGACTAATGAAGTGATAAAAGTTAACCTAGAGCATGTTCAGATTCAGCAGCTCTAGTTTCTGGTATAAGTTTAATTTTGAGTAGTTTTGGGTTTCAATCTTTCCCCATTTTTGATCCACCTGGAACTTGTTTTGTTTGTGTTGAAATACCTCATGTTATGCTGTCAAAGTATTTGATTTTTCCTCATTAAGGCATCTCTTGCCTTTTTACTTTTCTTCCCTGTTGTCATGAAAATTTGGAAGGCAGTTTTGCATTGAGCAATGTTATTGGTTTTGGTGATGCCCCAACAGGCTTTTGTAATTGCTTCTAAGCAGCTTTCATTTGGTGGTTTGAAACATTTTTTATGGTAATTCCAATCCAATTTGCTTATTGACAAGTATACTCAGTTCACGTTTGTCGGCTTTTGCGAAGAAGAAGAAAAAGAATGATAAAAGAAAGCAATTTTCCGTCCTTTGATAGTGCATGGTTTGGCATAAGTGCAACTGATTTTGCCTAATGTTTTGCCTTTTTTCTTATCCGATTAATTGAATCAAGTTTTTTTTTTCATACTCATGAAATTCATGTCAATGATATCCATTTCATGCTTACTGAGGTGTTTGGTCTTTCAGTCATTTTTCTTTCACTGAAAAATTACCAGTGTGTCAGCATTTTAAATAAAGAAGTAAAAAAAGACTCTTTTTAAGTATCATGTGGAATGAAACAATGACATGACATAGTCTTTGAAAATGAAATCATTACAGTTACAGTACTAATATCATATATAAAGATTATAGAATCTTGAATTGATGTATTTTCATGTCTAATAAAATCTATATTGTTTTCTCATTACAGTGTTGAAGGGCAAAAAGCTCAGCTTACCAGCATAGGTTCATTCTATGACCTGGAAATCTGCTGCAATCATCTTGTATTCAGTTTGATGAGGAGGTGGTCAGGGCCATTTGCTGTGTATGCAATGTTAAAAAATGGTGGTGTATGGATTTACTTTGTTTTGGTAGACTTGTGTGGGGATACATTATCTGTATACAGTGGGGAGACTTGCAGATTGGAAGATAAGAGATCAAAATTAAGAAAACCTGTAAAGTGTGGTCAATATGCAGGATGTGCAGATAGCTATAAATTTTATCATTGCTGAGCTTATAGATGAAGGATTTGGAATGTCTCTTGTTATAATGGAAGGAAGGCTGAGTTGTGTGGTTGCAGCTTTGAGTAAGATACTTTATTAGAGTGAAGAAAAAAGTTTTGGTATGGTCTACATTTATACTCTTTGCTTGAAAGGAATTTATAATTTCAAAGTATTTGGAAGTAAGAAACATGTGACACATATCTGCTTTTCGGTAGATTACTGTGTCAAAGTAATTTTTATGACAAAAATTATGTTGAAATCTTGTAAAAACACCATTTTAACATAGCTGAATTATGATTTTATTTCATTTTCAGAAGGGCTAATTTTCTGTTAAATTAGAAATGAGTTTTATAACGGATGCTATATTGAATTTGAATTAAATGGCCAAGTTTTAAATCTGGTGCTGACCAATTTATAGAGCTGTGTTTGAGTTTTGCTTCTGTTGGATTTTAAAAGTTTGTGTCATTTCAGGAAAGTCATTGCTTGATAGCTACTTACATCAGAATGCCTCAGCCATAAAGTTGAGATTAACAATGTATTCTTTCTTCCAATACTTGTCATGAATTGCTTATTTTAGACCACACCTGATATTTATCAGGGCCCATGCGTCATTTAGCTCATCACGGTTAACCAAGTTTCACCCAAATTTAGTCATGTAACAGTGCATGTTTTTCATTTAAAAAAACTATATTCGTTTTCAATTTTGGCTTTATCATTTCAGTTTTCTTAAAAAAAAAAAAAAAAAATTGAGATTGAAACTGTTGTCTACTACTATGGGTTTTTTTTTTTTTCTCTTTTTTTTTCCCAAGAGGGTATGTTCACTTGTGTTCATCTAAGGGTATTTTTAATTGTGTTTGTTCCTCTTGCTAATTTTCCTTTTTTTCTGCTATTGCAGTTAATTGTTAATTGAATTAAAAGGATTTCTCTTTTAAACTATAAAAAATATAGTATGTCTTGTTGACATACATGCTAAAGTAATAGTATTTGCAAAAACAATGTTAGCAATTCTTTTAAAAGCTCATCTTGAGATACAAAAAAAGGAAAATGAGAAAACTAATTAAACTTATCATCATTTGTCTTGGAATTCTTGATTTTATTGCAAGTGAAGAATGACATGAATTTGATATCAATCTGCATGGTGTGTGTAATTGAATCTTGGCTCCTGAACAGCCTTGAGTGATTTAAAGTTAATAGTAAATGTTGGAAGATGCTTTATTGTCACATATATGGAGGATCCTTCTAGACGTTTGATTTTTCAGTGTACCATGTGTTATGTCTTAAGGTTATTTTTTTACTTGATTGATACATCTCACTATTTGTTTTGCATTTATGACTCGAGAGTGAATGGTGATGAGTCTATGGCATCCCTTTTGGATGGCTTGATGCCGCTATGCCTTCCTTTTATGTCCACTGCCTGTTGATGCATGGAGTCTCAAGCATGTGTTAGATTTTTCTTTTTGTTTGTGTGGATTTTTTCTTCCCTTGTACTCATATTTAAATTACTGTTTTTGTGCAGTGTTGATGAGTGCGTCTATTCCATTATCTTTTTCATTCTTTTTTCCCTTTTCAATTACATTATTCTTACGTATTATTGTAATATCCTCAGTGTTTTAAATTCTGATTCATTTTCAGTTTTCTCATCAAAGGTGATGGTGTTAACATATTTTTTCTAGAATTTCTACTATGTTGATTTTAGTTTGTTATATTTCTTAAACTCTCAGTGAAATTGACTTTAACAACAAACATTTAGAAATTTTTTTCATAAATCTGAGTTGCAACCCTGCCTGTCGTTTCATTCATCTACGAGAGTGAAAGCTCCAGCATATACAACCAGTGTATATTGCTACTTTCTCCCAACCATTGTAAAAAGCTGATTTTCTTTCTATCTCATTTTCATGAAACATTTCTTGTTTAATTAGCATACAGTCATGGGCAACAGGATGGAGGCATTTGTTTTGTCAGTTTGTCAATTGATCCTTTTTTGTCATTTGTCTTTTAGGGTGATTGAAGTGAATAGATGCTTTGAAGTTTAAGTAAACAAAGATTAGAATATATGATGCGTAAATGTAGTATTTTATGTGTATCATAACAATAGGTGTATTTATTGAAGTGGCCTGATAATGCTGAGAAAATACACTGGAATTATTCATCTAAATATATTGTCATTGATCTTCCTTCTTAAGAATTAAATTTGCATGTCTATAATTTCCATGTTGCTGAAAACTCTGTTGATATTCATTTGGGAGTAGAGATACTTCAAACAAATATTGGGAGTAGTGATAATAAGCATCTATGTATGTATAGTCACTAGTCTTTGCTTGCAATATTTTTTTTTTTTTTTCTCACGCAGAAATGCTGATTTACTTCGTTTTTCATCAGTTTGTCTTTTGTTCTTTTTTTCATTTGTGGTTTTGTTTTGTTTTTGGGTTGTTTTTTTTTGTTTTTGTTTTGGGTTTTTTGTTGTTGTTTTTTGGTACAAAGATGCTTTTTGTCTTGTTTGTCTTCATGTCAAGGCATTTACTATCAAATATGAATAGCTGTCATACAAGGTTTTGTTTCAAAGGACCCTGATGTTATCAAGAATTGTTTTGATACTTGTTGATGGTACCTTAAAAAGTAATTTGATAAAGTTAATCTTTTCGTCATAAATGATGAATTTGAACCATCAGTATATAGATTTCAGAATTGCTATTATAAATATTTCCGCTTATGACTTAGAAAAAAATAACTAAAGTGCAAAAATCTAGGTCCTAGCATGTGGTCCTATTTCTGTAGCACAAATCTCTTGGTAAAGGTTTATTTTCAACACTAATTAGTCAAAATTTGGCTTTAAAATCAAACATTTTATTTATAAACTGAAACAATCAGAGATACGCATTCTAATGTTGTTGATCACAATGACACTAATGTCTATTTTTACTACAACAAGGAAAACAAATAGGCTTTTAAAATATTCTACTATCACTGACAGAACAATCAGTACATTGGTATTATGGCATCAATAGGGGTTTTTCCTTGTTCATCTTTGTGGGTAACTTGCTTGTTTTCTTTTCTTTTTTTTTTCTTTTCTTTTCTTTTTTTTTTCTTTTTCTTAATTCGTCTACAACTTGTGATGATGAAAGCCTGTTGGCTTCTATGTACATAATTGCATGCAAGCCTATGAATGATTGAATATTAATGAGAATCTTGCGTCAGTGTTGTGTTTAATGAATTTAGAGAATTTTCTTGAATCTACCACAATCTTGTCTGAATGCAATTATCAGAGTGAATTTGTTCTGTTTTGTTATAAACACATATATACATTATATATATGAAATATTAAAACCAATTGAATCCAATGCGAAACCTTTTTTGTCTTATTATTTGATGTGATGTTGTGTTCATTTGCAGTGCTTGTAGAAGGAATGGAAAAGGAAACTTCAACGTATGAAATAATGAAATTTATCAAACTAAAGTATGGCTTCTTGTTCATAAGACAAGGGAAATTTAAGAAGCTATTTAAAATGTGAATGCTATTTGTAACTTTATAATGTATATGGCAAAGAATACATTACGGTACTAAAGAGAAATGAATGAACAATGAATTTAAAATTAAAATATAATTAGACTAAGAGGTCCTGTTTGAAATGTTAAACTCAAAATAATTGTAGAGAAAAGTGGAGTATATTTGAAGATAGTTTATATTGATATTTTACAATATTTACATGCATGTTGTTGTGATGTTAAAAATTAAAAAGTTGTTTTTCCTTGCCTATATAGACTAATATTTAAAAGAAATATTCACAAAGGCGAGCATTTAAACCTTATCACTCATGCCTACACTTCTTTCAGCTTTTCAGTTCCTTGTTCTCTAACTTTACTCGAAGCTGTCCTATTCATTGCACCCTCCTATTTCACACCAGGTATCCTTTTATCACACATAACACCCGAAACTTTTCCATCCACACCATTCTGCTTGCACTCACTATCTTCTTTACTTTGCTTCTACAATCTGCAGATAGCTCAGTGCTTAGGGCATTCGACTACCATGCCAAAGGTCAGTTTGTTCCCAGGCTGTGCAGGCTTGAATTAAGTTTTTCAGTTTTCTTCTGCCTCTGGAAGGATAAATGAGTGCCTAGTCCCATCGGAGACGGACGATAAATTAGAAGGTCCCATGTGCTTTTGCGCATGTTAAAAGAACCCTCTGTGGTTAAAATCGATAAAAGCAGGACATATCGGCCCCCGCCCTGCAAAATTCAATTCCTACCAAAGTTCATTCGGACTCATTTACGACTTTCCGACTTATTTGGTCCCATATACACCGCCTTACTCATTCATACTGACCCTCATCTCTCTCTTCTAGTCTAGTAAATTTCACTTTTCCAGATTTACTTCGATCTTCCTTGGACTCACTGCATAGCACAGTCATCAGAAAATGTCATTGACCATGAAGTTTCTTGTCTGGTTAGAAAGGGTTAAGAACAGTTCCTTGATGCAAACCAACGTTCCCCTTAAATTATACGTACATGTATTGAATGTCAATCTTACTGAACATCTTATCGCTGTCATATTGTCTTTTATATAAATATAATAATATATAATACATAAAGTGTTCTTCTATGCACTACTCTAACATTAGTAACATAGCTCTCTGCTACACCTGACCTCCTCATACAGTACCATAATTCTCTTGGAACCCTTTCGAAAGCTTTCTCCAGATCAATGAACACACAGTGTACCTCCTTTTGAGCATCCCTGTACTTCTCCTTTAACAACCTTTGCACAAGTAAAGCATCTGTGGTACTTTTTCCTTGCATAAATCCGTACTTCTGTTCACATACTATCATTTCTCTTCTCAGCCTTGCCTCGACAGCTTTCACTCAACCATACCTTCATGCTGTGGCTCATCCACTTTATGCCTCTAATTATTGCAGCACTCATGGGCTCACCATCAATGTTTCTTAAGGTTCTTGAAAGTGATATGTGTATTATAATATAACATTACATTGAGTTACCTTGTCAAGAATGTAATTTTGCATGGTGCTTTATCTACAAGTGTAGTTGTGAAAGCATATTTTCGTTCTTTTTTTGTGTCCGGTTTCAATGTTATTACATGTGTATCTGAGCATTTTGTGCATGTTTCAGCTTTTCTTTTGTTTTCTTCTTTTTTAAGTGTGTATGTGTGTGTGTGTTTGTATGTATGTGTGTGCGTTGGTAGGACTTTTATGTCTAATATATTAATACTAATACTAATAGTCTAAAGGTGAAATTTGCCTTATATTTATATTAAGTTAAAAAATATACTGCGACAGTTATTCATACATCACCACAATTAATAACATTATTAATAATAATCATATAATTAATTATGATAAGAACATAGGGAATATTGACACTACATGAAATTAATTCTAATAGATA